>JAQFJA010066399.1:0-22351 GCA_029874485.1 Naso brachycentron
GTGTGAGGGAATGTGGGTGTATTGGTGTCCCTGAATAAGTGCATCCAAGGTTTGAGCTTCATTGTCACTTACAAACATCTGCATGTGTGTGTGTTTGTGTGTGTGTGTGTGTGTGTAGATACTTTCTTTGTGAGATGAACATTAATCATTAGCCTCGCCATATGGTGTCCACGATCAAATTCCCCCGACAGGCAGGGTGACTTACTCTGGAAAAGAGGATGCATGTGCAGGTGAGGACACACACACACACACACACACACACACACACACACACACACACACACACAGGTGAGCAGGCACAATCCTGAAGTCCAACAACGAACACAATTTAAAAACAAATTTTCCTTCACTGCCACCATTGGTTAGTTTGTCTGCTGATCTGCTGCTGCTTTTTCAAAGGCTCGAGCAAAGAAAAAGAATAAATTGGAGTAGATGTTCAGCTAATAAAGGTCATGTGGTCAATAGTCAAATATTTCAAAATTATTCTATATTAAGCATGGTTAATATGATGCAATAAATAAAGCATATTATAATACAGTATACAGGTTTTGATAGCTGTTAAATTTAAAGTGATATCGTGTGAATAAGCATCTTAAATCATTTGCTCTTGTTGCTTTCCTTTCTTGTCCTGCAGTGTTAGGTGGCAGTAATGCTGCATTCACAGTCAGGCAGGCGGCAGGAGATACCTTGTGAAGGGTACAGGAAAAAGACATGCAGTCCAACGACATGGAAGGACGGCAAAACGAAACTCCCATGACTATATGTTGCTACGGTGATGTCGTATTGTTTACAAAGAATGGAAAAACATACATTTGATGAAACTGTTTCGTGACTATTATTTTATGTAATCACGCATGTAGCTGTAAAATGCAGCGGTCTCTTAATTCTCTATTGCAAAGTTAAAAGTTAAATTCCCTCTAAAAAACATTACGTTTTGGAGGAAAATCAGCTTTGTGCTGATCGCCTTCCATGCATCAGCTTTTCTTGTGGCATCTCAGCAGGTTTTCAGGCTGTGCTAAATACAACACTGGGTATTATTGCACCAAAATAATCAGCTTCTCATGGTCGAGATTGAACATGTTTCCTCTTTGCATGAGGCATTTGAGGAGTTATGTAACATCTGGTTGTAAATTCTGTTGCGGAGAACAGCAACATCTTAACCTTCAACAGCAATGCTGTCAGCCGTCAGCGTTGCTGCCATTCACTCCTGGCCTCATCAAATTTTACCATCCTGCTCTCATCCACTGAACTGACATCCGGTTTGCCGAATAATGCAGCATAACAAAACATGGTTGCCTACGACCATAAAACAGAGAGATTCAAGTCTAATTGCTCATTTTGTATGCATGATTCTTTCTCCACTTCCATATTTTGAGTAAAAATTAATTAAACGAGGACAAAAACAAACAGCAACGTAAAAATTGATTGACTTTTGTCATTTTTATCTAATATTCTATAGATATCAAGACAAAACCTCGTTGTAAATTCTTTAGGCCACAATAATTATGTAACAAAATCTGATATCATGACAACATTAATTGAGGATAACATAATACAGTGCAAATTAGTTCTATAAATGTCGAGTTTATGCTAAAGTTCAATTTGTCTTAAGCTGTCTTACAACTTTAATTAATATCTACTTGTGTTGCTGTTTTGCAAACTACCTCCCATCAGCACTGCATTAGTGCCTACATTTTAAATTCTTTTCATAATACTTTCCAGGAAGTATTTTTGTGTGGTCGTTTACAGAATTTTTGTATACAAAATAATTAGATTAGATATATAAAGATTCATTAAGTTAGATGTATGAATGCCAAACATACATACTTTGGAATTTCAATATTTCTTAACTTTTACCTTTCAGAAAAAGAAGAGGAACATTTGAAGGAAAAAGAAATCTCCAAGAAACTCTTACTGGAAAGATATACTTCCTAAGATTATAAAATTTATATTCAAGAGGTTTAAAAGGTGATAAAGTTAATGGACATAATGCTTTTTCAACTCTGTCTGACAAAATAACTTTCATTTCAGCCAGTTCAGCTGTCTAAGCAGTCATACACAGCTTGTGACTGACTTGTGTTCGATCTGCGTAACAGCCTGAACTATCTTTATACAGCAGTCTATGTATTATCCACTTACTCAGGCTTACAGCTAAACGTATCGTTTCTGTTCAGCACCAGCAGCGCTGCCCTCATGCTGGAGGATGGTGGATGTTTGAGGACTGCAGATACCGCTTAATGTTTAATTGACAGGAAGGAGCTTTGATGATCAACACTGCATGTTATAAAAATAAGCAGAAAATAATCAACTCAGTTCTCAAGTGCCTCTTAGCATCTTTTATATAGAAGTTAGAAAGAGTCCTCCCATCTCTGTCAGACTGTCAGACTCACACAAACATACACACACATACAAAGAGGCAGTTCTGTGGGTTTATCAGCAGCCCCGCAGGTCGTTCTCTCTCATCAGGCACACAGATTAAACCAAAAACTTATAAACACATAGATACGAGCACACACGACTGGAAGCACACACTTCAAGAGGAATATTTCAAGGGATTTTCCTCTGATGCAACCATTTCACATCTTCAGTCTGAGACACACACACACACACACACACCAACTCTTGTTCAGCCAGACAACCCCCTGAGAGCCTCGCCGCAAAGTCACAGCTAAATGTAGAAATCTCCCTCCCTTTTAAACTCAGCGACATCCTAAAATACGTCATCCAGGAACATAAGCCACCGCTGACACAGACACTGTCTCTAAAGCCTGCTGATGTGTGTGTGTCTGTGTGTGTGTGTGTGTGTGTGTGTGTGTACTATTTTGCACAGCACTGAATGAAATACAAACAGTGTTTTTTTTATGATGTTTCAAAGCCTCTGCTTCCTGTGACACTCAGATAATTTCTTAGTTTAATGTTTTTTTGCTCATATGGTGCTGATAATAAAAGTATTTTTTTATGTAATGAAGGTTTAGTTTAATGACAGTTTAATTCAAATAGCTGCATGTCATGTCACAAACTGTCTGAGGTGTCCTAATCAAGATCAATGAGTTAGTCAGAGTCTGCATGCATGACTGTTGAATGGAAATATACATATTGTAAATGAAATATTCATCACATGATATATCTTAAAATGGTGTTTGCTGATGTGGTTACTGTTAGACACACCAGGTGGACTAAGCTTTGAAAGTGTATTTTTTCTTCTTGGGACCTGATTCATGCATTTCCAGCGGCACACTAAGTGAAGCTTTCAAAGTGAGAACACTGACACACGTTAGCCAGATTCATTTACTCAGCTTTTTTGGGTTATCCGACTCGACTGATGGTTTTAACATTTATTGCTGCTCCACAAAACCAGCTCCAAAAACCAACGTGAGAACTGACAAAACAAAGAAAACAAAGCAGTCACATTTCTGTTTCCACTTCTGTCCATAATAAATGGTAAATGATCACAGTACTTTCTCAGACAACTCAACATTATACCAAGCAATACACCGCCAATTCACCAAACAGGCGGGAAAAAGAGTTAGCATATTTTTCGACACAAACCATCAAATAATCAAGTAACGACCATAAGCACAACACACACCAACCTTGAGCCTCCTCGCGGGTTGTCAAAATACACTCAGCCTTCGATGTTTTATCAGTAAGTCGCCGTTTCTGCTTTGTTGCCTCATTTTCCTTTGTTTTACCTTAAACTTTTACTGTTTTAATGTTAGCTCATTCATTCCGTAGTCAAGTGGCTTTGTTTTTGTTCGGCAATACAACACAGGCAGGAAGTAGGAAGTAGTGATCTTCAAAATAAAATCTCACCATTTAAAAACGGAACCATTATCTCCAAAACGGGCAAAAATATACATATAAAAGCAGATGAAATTACATTTTCTTAGGAGCAACCCGAATCATGAAATTTATACATAGGGAAATCATGTCAAAAATGCATCTAAAGCAGATATTTGTTTTTCAAGATGAACCTGCAAACAATGCGAGCTGCCCTCTGGTGGACAAAACGAGAAACAGCAAGCACAAAAACAAAATGGGTTTGCTACATCCATTGTTAAAAATATGAAAAGTTCATTGCTGGAAAATAAGTAAATATGGTTAAAAACAGACACACTAATATTTTTTTTTATTTCTAATTGTGTCTTCAATGGTGTTTAAAATGTCCATTGTCATTGAACTTGACCTGTTACAGTGTTGGCGCGATACTCAAACATGTCAGCAGAGGGCGCGCAGCGCTTGTGAGGCACTTAACACACACAGAGGCAGACGCTGCAGAAGAAATCCTGCAGTTGATGTGAACGGACGCTGAAGTTTTCTGCCTCTTTGTTTCCACATACAGAGACACACAGACAGCAGCAGCAGGGTTTCTACTCATACTCCTCCCTGACACCCCGAGGCCAGGGGGAGGTAACATTTGCAACAACAGACCAACAAAAAGAACAATCATAACAACACTTACAAGAGATTATTAGAAAAATACAACAAAAATACATAAAATAGAAATAAAATGAGGAGCAAAGACATTCAAGGTTTCATTTAAATAGTAATAAATTGTAAATTTGGTGGAAAAGTTTTCAAGCTTTATTTCAGTTTTCTCATTTAGGTAGTAAAGAGTAATCTAATTTAAATTCATTTAGAAAACATAAAAAGGAGGGCTTTTCACCTTTCCATTTGCTACAATCAATATGGTATTTCCCCAAGAGGATGACTTTATTAATAATATTAGAAATCGATGAGCTTAAGTTATCCATAAAAAAACAGAATGTGAGAAATATGAAATATTGGCACTTTGTTAATCTGTAGCCAGTTTTTCATTTCAGTCCAAAATCTCTGTGAGACATTACATGAGAAGAACATGTGTTCCAGGGTTTCATCACAATTATTACAAAATGTTCATGGATCAACTTCACATTTCAATCTTTTTCTAAGAAATTCTGCCATTGGGTAAATCTTAATAATTATTTTAAAATGAGTGTTGAAGCCATTTTGCATATTTTCTTATATTAATTTTGATGTTGATTCATTTTGCATTTTTTGTTCTGACTTATTGTTTCAGTGGATGAGATGTGTGTATGCATAAGTGTGTGAAAATGTTGATTTTCTGCTGATGAACATGATCTCCTGATTGTCTAAAGCCTGAATGAGTTGTGTAACCTGTAGGTGGGGTGGAGCCCTTTAATGGAGCTCAGGTGGAAGCACTGGGAAGGTGAGAGTGGAAGGACAAACAATTTGTCAGCCGCACAGACTCGCTTTGTTTCCAAGCCTTTTGTTTGAAGTCGGCCCTAGAAGTTACAGAATTGATTTGGCCCTCAATAAATGGCTCGTCGTCATGAATTTCTGAGTGCGCCTTGTTTTACTGACCGCTCTGATCATGACGTTGAAAAATTGGCCGTCGGGTCGCCTGGGAGAGACAGCCACGCTGAAAGGATTTCATGAGTGGAACAAGGATCGCTCAGCTGTTTGGTGTCGTGGAGAGCCAGGATCTCACCGGTATCGGGAGTAAAGCGCAGATGCGTCCTGACTGTGGCCGATCAAACATTAAAGAAAAGTTACAGGATGTTGGAATGAAGTCAAACCGTGATAACGGCTGAAGGAAGTGACTCTGTGGACACGGAGACAGTCGCTGAAATGAGCAGTAAAGAGCAGACGGCAGCATTTCAATCCCTCAGCGCATCGCGCGCAGAGCCAAACTCGGACATTGTGCGCGCGAGCTGAAAGAACTTAGAAACATGATAGAAGAGGATGCTGATGTGAGCAGCGCACGTGAATGTTTTGCTGAGTTTCAAAGACTGCTGGATGAATTTAAAGTGCGTCACAAATGTGTTGAGAAACTGTTGCCTGATGATGTGAGGAGAAATGAAACTCTTGACTGGTTTGATCCCAAAATGTCTGATTTGACTGAATTGATGAGTGAGGTGGAGGGTTGCTTCAAATCCCAGCCTGAGCCGCAGACTCTTGTGGATACGACAGACAGCGTATCTAAGGCATCAAGGTGCAGCTCAAAGGCCTCCTCTGTCTTATCAGCACGTGTTAAAGCTGCAGCACACAAAGCTGCTCTATTAGCCAGAGCTGACACTCTGAAGAAAAAACATCAGCTGGAACTGGAGAAGCTTCAGTTAAGTTCAAAAACGGACTCACTGGATTTGGAAGCAGATGTTGCTGCGGCTGATGCACGAATAGAAGCCCTGCAAGAATTTGATAACATGGAACAAAATTCAAAACGTGGACTGACTGGGATGTATATCAAGATGAACATGTTGAAGAAAAAACAGCTGGGCCAGAAGAACAACTGGGAGCAAAATCAGCCGTGTTTGACAGAGCCGATGGAAGCCGATCACAGCTGGATTTTGCAGAGCCAGGAGCTTTACCAAAAACTCCATCACAAAGAATAACTCAGGCTCAACAGATCCCTCCATCATCCAGTCAAAGAAATATGGAAGAGCCTGCAGCAACAACAAAGCCCCATACATCCAAAGTTCTCATGCCTGATGTATGGCACAAACAAGAAGAGTCTACAGCTAAAAATGAAATGCATCAAAGCCCTGAGCTCACAACAATCATGCAAAGACAGACAGATCTTGCCAAGCTGCTTGTGATGCAGCAGAAAATGGCTTCACTTCCAAAAAGAGAAGTGCCTCTATTCAATGGAGATCCTCTTGCTTTCCGCCCATTCATACAGGCTTTTAAGCATCAACACAGAGGATGAAACAAGTAGTGATGAGGATCAGCTGTACTTTTTGGAACAGTTCACTACTGGACAGCCAAATGAATGAGTTGGAAGCTGCTTTCATATGAATGCCACAGTTGGTTCTGCTGAAGCAAAACACCTGCTGAAACAAGACTTTGGCAACCACTTGAAAATAACATCAGCACACATTGAGAAGGCTTTAAAGTGGAATGTCATACGAAGAGATGACGGAAAGGCTCCTCACAGCTCTGCTCTTTATCTAAGAAGCTGTGGCAACGCAGTCCAAGATCTTCCATACATGACACAACTCGATCTGCCATCGAACATGAAGCAGCTGCTTTCAAAGCTCCCATTTAAGCTTGGAGAAAAATGGAGATCTGCTGTATGTGACATGACTGAAAGAACACAGCAAAGGCCAAGTGTCAACAACAGCTCCGGTGAAGAATGTGGCTGAGCACAACTGGCCTGATTTTGCGGTGAGAGAAAAGGCAACAAGCTCTCTCTCTTTCAGGATGAGGGATTTATTCCAGTCAAACAGGCAGTCACATCCAATCATGGAGAGATGATGAGTTGAATTGTTCCAAGTGAAATGTGTTTATCTGCAACACAAACAATCAAAATGACCTCTCAATAACACTAATGAACTGACATGGTCCATCAGTCACATGAAGTCAACGTCATACTAACAGATTGCCACAAGGGGGCGGGGCATGACCATAAATGAAACAAGAGAAATGAAGCACCAAAATGGGGCTGGCTTTACTATGGAGGAGGTCACGTGACCCGAACCGATCGGTGTGGCCGATTGGAGAACCGGATACAGGAAGCGCCCCGATTTTTTTTCTTCAAAAGAAACTTTATTGAATAAACAAAATCTGGCTCACAGACTTTTTCAAGTTGTAATACAGCACAACACAACTGAGCGTATACAGAATTTTGAAGATACATAAAGCCAACTTCATAGACAACTGAGAGAGAGAAAAACAAACAGCTGAGAAAAAATAAATAGATAAATAAATAAAAAAGAGATCTGTTCAGAAAATAAATGATATAAATACTGACAAACATTGAAGGCTTGTTTGGTTTTTATGTGTTTCAATGTTTTACCAAAGTTCAAGAGTTCATTCATGAAAATTAAAAATAACGGCTTGGAACCAGAGAATCTGCACCTATGAATAAATTGTTTGGCCATTAAAATTATACTATTATATAACATTTCTCTCTTTTTGTCCTGCAGAACAACAACAAGTTTAATATCATAAAATTGTAGTTTGGGTGAAAGATTGTCTTTGTCATTGATCCACTTCTGAAGAAGTTCCCAAAAGGATTTTGTACAGGTACAGTTAAAAAAAAGATGCTCCAAAGTTTCCATATCAGAATCAGAAAACACACAGTTATTTTTATCAATGTTCAATCTTTTTCTGAGAAACTCCTGGCAAGGATCAATATCATTGATAGTTTTAAAGTGAGTTTCTTTAGCTTTTGGAGAAATGGGAAGAGAGAGGTATCTGGATCTCATTTTTTCCTTCTGCTCCTCAGGAACATCTTTGAATAGATTTTGTCTTTTCAGTGGTAGAGGGAAGATCTTACAGGTGAGAGTATTTCCTCAGACTTTGTTTGTGCATTTTTTCTCCTGAAGGTCGAGTTCATCAATACAAAGTGAAGGCGACTGTGGGACTAATGTGTTATAAGGCAGCATTCCTTTCATCATATTTAACATTCCTTGTGGGATTGCCTTAATAACCACTTTGTATTGTTTTTCAGTGCACTCCAAATTGAACTGATCAATAAATACATCATACTCTAAAAAATGAGCACTTTCATCCAGCAAATGTGATAAAGACCAAACACCTTTCTCAAGCCAGTCACAGGAACACAAAGATTTTCTTTCAGACAAGATATACCGATTATTCCATATGGGAGAACTGTGTGGAGTAAAGTTGTGACTGTAGAGCAGTTTCCAATATAAGAGAAGCTGCTGATGAAATGTGGACAGCTTCATGGGTCATTTAGAGATACAAAAATCACAGCTTAACAGGAAATTAATGCCGCCACACTTGGCAAATATTTTAGATGGGAGATAAAAACCAAAGATCCTCATAGTTTTGTCAAAAATGTTGTAACCACTTTAACTTTATCATTCCATTCATTGCTTCATAGTCAGTCACATTTAGACCTCCATCTGCTATCGCTTTTACCACATCCCCTTTTCTCAAATAGTGATGTTTGTTTTTCTGACAAAACTGACATTTTTCTGATGAATTGATTGAATCAAGTAGTCGGGAATGGCTAAAGAAAAGGCGGGGCACATAACCCCAGAGAGTGTCTCAATTTTAGTCATCAAAATTCCTCCAAATATCGACAGATCCCTCTGTGACAAAGAACTGAGTATAGATTCTACTTTCTTGATACCAGGAGCAAAATTCAGTTCTTCTCTAACTTTATAATCTTTAGAAATAACCACCCCTAAATACTTGACTTGACTTTTGACTGGAATCCCATAGAACTCTGTTAGAGGACGGTCGTGTGTGGAAATGAGTTTGCATTTTTTCAAATGTAGCTACAGCCCAGATGCTTTAGAAAAGTCCTCGACTCTCCTGATTACCAGAGGGATCTGATCTGCTCTTCTGAGGAAGATGGTGCTATCATCTGTTAATGAGCTAACATTGGGAAAGAGACGTCCATGACTCCGCGGATAAATCGTTTGTGGGCACATAAACGTGTTAGTCTGGACTTTTTAATTGCCCTCATTGAAATCATCCTGTTTTCTTCTTCAGTGTATTTTTTTTTCGCCGAGTTCTGGCGTATTATCCTCGGCATCGTGAACGCGCATCAGAGCCACAGGCCCGAGCCTCTCTGCGCGTCCACACGTCCGGACGCGGGTGTAGCTGTAATCTGATTACTGATGTATTTGCTGAACTTTTTTCCCGTCTGTCTTCTAAAACAACACAGTCAGCCATGCATTGATGTATTCACGTTAATATTGATCATGTTTTCATTCTGTTTCCTGTTTATGAGAAGCCAGTTATGTTTCCATTGTTCATTTTTCTGATCCTGATTCAGCTAAATATGCCAGTAATATAGGTCAGTTAGCCTTTGACTGTTAGCCTGAATATAATCTCATCACGGTTATTTATTTAATGTAACAGGTTCAAATATCACCTATTTGAGTTCATTTGCTTTATGAACATAATGATTCATTCTGCTGGTTTAGATAGGATTTATCTGTGAATGTGAGAGTTGAGTTTTTAGCTCAAATGACAGATGAGCTCATTTACTGATGAACAGACTGTCAACGAAACAAAACATTAGGCCCAAACTTATTTCAAGTCTGCCAATAATTAAAGTGTCTGATTCAAATATATAGGGAAAGGCTCCACAGTCACAAGTAGGATATGGGACAGCATCAATAGTAATAATCCATGTAGGTCTAATGATGCAACATCATGATGTAAAAATGGTTCACAGTGGAAAAAAACCATCAGCCTGATATAACTGCAGGTATAAGGGAGAGTAAAAACACAAGAAAACACAAAAGCTCCATCAAGCAGTTTGAATTGTTTATAGCTCGGGTAAAGTTGTCTTCCTTTTTCCATCTGCTGCAGGATAACTTTTCTGTTTTGTTCTCATTTATAACAATAAAAAAAGATTATTGTGTAGCTTTGATTGTCACATATTATAGATGCATACCGTATTGTGTTATTTGTACAGTTTTTTTTTAAAGTCAAGAAACTACTATTACTATTCCTGACTGAAACAAATGTGTTTCATGTGAGCCACACAGCTGGAAAATGTCTGATTTGACAGATGTGAGGATGAGGCCTTCATGCACTCCACTGAGGTTTGGGATGCTGTGGAGAGAAAAGTCCTCAGGACTGAGAGAGACAACACTGGGAATAACTGTGACAAAGACAGATAAAGCAGCTCTGTTCAAACTTGAAACAGAAGCTCTGAGCTCACGTACAATGAGTGTCAGAAAAACACGAGTGGAGACATCAACGCAATATATATTCCGAGGCTAACGTCCTATTAGGATAGTAGACTAGGCTGAGTTACTCCACATACATCAAACCAAGAAATGCAATCAAAGACAAAGCAGCTGGCCAGTCAAGAAGTCGCTTTCTACTTTATAACGTCACAGCCATGAAATATAACCTTTATATACTCTGAATTGATCAAGTGAACTCCAGTGATCCGGAGCTTAACGTGAACTTTGCGCAATAGCCCACTAACGTTAACGTGACGCTGTGATAGAAATGTGACTGTCAGCTCATGTGACCCTTGTATTAGTTTGCAGAATCTTCTGAACTCTGTGCTGATCCTTTTGCAAAAGCTCCTTAAACACACACACACAAGTTCTGTGTTGGAGCTTTATTTGCAGATTTCCACCACACACTTGGTGTCAGAAGTGGGATCGCTCGTGTGAGGGTTTCTGGGCTCGGCGTCCAAGGTGATTCGTGCACGTGCTGGAGCAAATCTTCATCCTCATCCTCCCCACAAAGACGGTAGAGACGGAGGGCCTGAGACCCGAGACCGGACTCACTCACCGCTGCCATCAACCATCTTGGAAAGGGTGAGAATGTGAAAACTGATCATTCAATGATGTTGCAAGATAACAATGTTGATGAACACAGTGAGGGCTGAAATTTCAAATGATTTTTGAAATTGTTGTGGTGAGAAGAAGAGAGATTATTTTCTGCTGAAGTGACTCCAGTTCGAGTGTGGACAGAATTAGACGTGGAATCCTAATTGCTGTGAAATTTTGAACCAAGGTTGAAGCAGAAACCTGGCAGTGAACTGACGAGTTCATCTGAAGGAGTTTACTAAGAGCACAACAGTCTGGGAAAAACTGGCTAATAATTCTATTATGTGAAGTCAAGCTCGCAAAACGCGCGTGGGAAGATAGACAGTAACTCAGTTCTCATCACCTGGAAATTTCAATTTTTCTTTTTTTTAAATCGGGAATTTAACAGAAAATTATTGTGTGGATATCAAAATGAGTTTATCTGGAGAAGGTGTATTGTGGAGAATGGTTGAAGATATAACGTTCACTCTTAATAAAATAAAATACTAACCTAAACTCCTAAAAAAAAAATTCTCTTATCTTAATATAAAAAGTCGTCTTAAAAAAATCGGGAGATGGAGTTTACAGCTGGCATAACTCAAGTGTCAGACGCCATAAACAGAGAAGTGTGTGATGTGTTGACAGACACATTTAGCGGTCAAACTGTGGTCACTTATGTGAGGGTTCTGGCTCGGTGTTATGGGGGGCTGGCCACCCTGAATGAGCCCAGAAACTTCAGCCTCAACCTCCCCACAAAAGGCAGCTGGGAGACGGAGGACCTGAGAGCCCAGACTGAGCTTCTTCACTGCTGCCATCAAGGATCCTGAAAGGCTCATATAGATAAGATCATTTCCAGTCCTCATTCTGAGTTTTCTGCCACAGACTTGATGAATGATAACCATTTGCATTTATTAAAACTATCATTTTATTGTGGGACTGGGCCAGACTTAGACTATAATTTCAAAAACTGATTTTGCTTTTCACGCAGTTTCATGAACCTGTTTAGAAACCAAGTTTAAGCCATTAGAACCTCTCTGTCTAGTTTTGCCTTTGTTTGAATTTTTGTGAAGAGATTCATTTCAGTTGGAATCTTTCTTCTTATTTTCTTTTGATTTACAAGCCCATCCCCATATTAAAAAAACAGTCCTCATAATAATAAAAAAGAGCGACATAGTGAAGAATAATTAAAGAATGTAGAGGAAGTGTATGTTGACAGACAACAGGGAAAAGTTTGGAAGAATAAGATGGACTGTCAAGCTTTCCAAAAGTACAGAGAAAAGAAAAGAGGAGAGCACATTCAGAGGACTGAACAAGGAAGAGAAGGAGAAATAAGTGAAAGAAGGGATACAGAAATGTAGATCTTAAAAAAAAGAAGAAGAAAGGAAAAGTGTGAAGACAAAAGATACTGACCAGTTTATTTTTTTCCAGTTTGCAGATGAATGGGACTCCAGGGCCAGAGCGACCCTGGGGCCCCTCCACACCGCCCTGACCTACAACAACTGTAAGGAGCTGCAGGACAGACCGGACATTAAGCAGCAGCAGCAACAACATCAGAATCCCTTTGTTGAAAAAAAAGATCCTCCTACTACCATGGGGACAGAGACTTTTCCACCAGGAGAAGCAACAGAGACTTTCATCGGAGACATGACAAGATTAACAGCTTCATTCAGACTCTGAGTGAGATTCAGTGCTGCCTGATGTGTAAATTAGGACTGGACTATTCCACTGCTGCTGGCAACAATGTCAACCCACACACTGATCAGGAGGCAGACGTCCCACACACTGACCACATGTCAAATGTGTGTGATACCAGGCTCACTGAACTCTGGGTACAACTGTGAAATCGTCATCGCCACACCACAGATGACAGAGAAATTCAAGAATGCGTTCAAGGCCCAGAGGAAACTGTCGAGCACTTTCTGAAGCGACTGAAGAAAGTCTACAGAGCCCACTCCAGAATGACTGAAGCCACACTTTGGGTGGATGATGGGCCTTATGCACAACAGCTGAAGTGTGTTTTCATTACCAACATGCTACCATATCACTCAAAGTACATGAGGAAGCCACAGAGGAGCCTTTATGAGAAATGACCAGTGCTACATTTGTGCTCAACACCACATTTTGCCAGAGACTGTTCCCAAAACCAAGGACGAGGAGGTTTCCGCCCACAAGCTGATCATCATCCGCCATTCATGAGTCATCATCATCATCAGGGCGCCGAACAGCCGGGACCGCCCCAGGTGTGACTGACCGTGGACCCCCAAGGCGTCTGTAACCCCGCCTTACCAGGTGACGTAGAAGCACACAAAAAGATTCACACAGACACACAGGAAGAAGACACAGCAGATTTAAGTGAGGCAGAAATACTTTTGCAGATGACTGATAAAGTGAATATAACATGAACCACATATGGACAAGATGTGCTATTCTTGATGGATCCAAGAGCAGACAGAACTGTAATCATTTAAAGACATTCATGAAAGTCATAAATGCAAATGGGCTGGTTAACTTTGAACCTGTGACTAAACCGACAACAGTAATAGATTAAGTCTCTGTCAGATCTGCCAAAAATCTCATGCATGCAAAAGAAATGAGTTTAATACCTGGGCCCAGTCATTTACAGAGACACCTTTATTCATTTATGTGCTGACTGCTGAAGAGGAAGCAAAACTTTCCTCAGTCCCAGACGAGCTGTGGCCGTTAGTGCCTGCTGACGTGAGGCTGATGAGAGGAGTAACTCCAGCTGTCAAGGTCACAGAGAGAGAGAGTGTGTGTGTGTGTGTGTGTGTGTGTGTGTGTTTGGAGTGTGTCAGTGTGTGTGTGTGTGTGAGGACAGAAAATATTTTGCTGTACTTTTTTTTTTTTAGCCAGAAACATGAGAGATATTCACTTCTAGCTTATAAAAGGCTGATGACTTAAATCTGAAACTTTTATTGACCTTTAAAGCAAAACTAGTAATGGTTACCAATTTACTCCACACAAACAGTTTTAGATGTTAATTTCATGTTGATTCATTTAAGACTTAAATCGTCTCCTTGTTTGTAGCATTGATTGTGATCGCTCCTTATGTTTGGTTTAATATTATGAATTGTGATGAACTTGAAAAGCTGAAATGGTTTAATTGCTGATACTCTTGCACTATGAATTTTCTTTTAGAATGTTGTAATTATCCAAAGGGTGTGAGGGTTCAAAGCTCTGCAGTGGTTGCTAACTCACTCTGTACATAGGAGAGCATCTGAGTTTAACAGCTCAATGAGAGGGATGATGAAGAGGATCTTAGCTTCACTTTATCTGTATTTGCATCGCAGATTTATTCATTTATACATTATTATGGGTTTCTTTACTTACATTTCTCAACCATTGATGATTAATGTAATAAAATAAAATTTGGGCTTGAAGGTGTGTATACTGTGCACCTCACTACTGGTGAGTTAATAGTAAACAAGAAGACAAGAAGAAGAAATTAATAGGGAAAACCCACTGGGCTGTCCCATCACAGCTGATGAAGATGAGGATTATTTCCATCCCACTGTGCTTCGTCAGTGCTAGTAACCTCTCCACAGTGGTGACTCCGTGGTGCGTAAAGTGTCTGAGTTGAAGATATTCTACAATGTGAGGGTAATCTGTTGATGACCTATATACAACACACATGAGAGAAAATATGATTCACCAAGATGAAGTTTGTCATTTTGAGTGGATATCTGGATTTCCACATTTTTTCTAGTCTGGATTGTTTTTTGATGAAATGTTGTTTTGATGATTTTGCTTTAACCGGATAATGATCTTCAGACTTCAGCTGGATTATATAGAATCATTTACTTTTCATATCTTGATTGATTCACATTTCACTGTAAATTGTAATAATTATATTGATGAGTAATAACAATCTTTGGTTTTATACTATATGTTTTAATCAGGCTTCCTTTACTCTTGATTTTGTTTACATGTGAGAACTTGGATCATTTTGTTTTAATGTAACTGTTTTCTTGTTGTTCAATGTTCTGATTTTGTCTCCTTCATTTTTGAAATGCGATGCAGAAACTTCCAGTTGGTGGTCACATGGGTTTTACTCCAAACTGGGCCTGGAGATGTTTCCCTGCGACTGCCCTGAAGATGCACGAGCTTGCTTATGCCTGTTTGTGCATTGGAGGGGGTCCAAATTATTGACTTGATGCTGCTTTCATGCATTTCATACTGTGAACTGATGATGACGTGTTTTGAATCTTTGTGAACTGACACTTTTGAAGTAAGTTTTCACTGTATTGTACAGACTTGAATTTGTCATGGAATGACAAAAAGGGGGGAAGTGTAACAGAAATGTGACTGTAAGCTCATGTAACCCTTGTATTAGTTTGTCTTGAAGGTGTTTGGTCTGTTTGCCTCAGTGTTAATCACATTCAAGATTCTTTGTCTTGGGAATGTCTGCTGCTCAGATATAAACTATTTGCCTGTCTGCCCATTCTGAGAATGGCAGCTGGGCCTTGGGAGCATTCCATGTATATGATCAACTGTCTACTAGCTGTCCATAAATAGTGTGCTGAAACTTCCTTCTTTATCAGTCAGTTGCAGAATCTTCTGAACTCTGTGCTGATCCTTTTGCAAAAGCTCATTAAATACACAAAGACAAGTTCTGTGTCCGATCTTCATTTTCAGATTTCCACCACAGAAGAAGACTGATAGAAAAAAGAAGGAGACACGAGGAAAAGAGGAGGTGAAGAAAGTAAGGAGGAAAAATTTATGGAGTTAAGCGAGGAGGGTGTGGAACAATGAGTTAAGAAAATAAAGTGAAGAACAGAAAGAGAGAATGAACTAGAGCCGGGTATTAGTAAAGACAAGGTACGATACGCCTCATGATACATGATATGATTATATCACGATACATTGCAATACAATGCATATTGTGATATATTGCCATATTCCATAGTTCACTGAAAATGTGAAAACAGATCTGAAATACAAGTTGCTGTGTACAACCTGAGTAGTCTGAATACATGACATCACATTAAATTGATATTTCAGCAGACAAATGAAGTCAAAATAATTTAATTCAAAATTTCTTTTCTTATTTGTTGCAGCACTGGTAAATTACCAAACACTGATGTGGCTGCCAAAAGACTGGAATGAAAAATAGCATTTAAATGCACTCTTGCACTTAAACTGGACACACTGAAACAGAGGGGGTTAAAGTTCACAACCCCTTTAAAACGTTAATTTTTTGTTGGAGTTTGAAATCACTTCAGATATCACAAAAGATATATCAAAACACAGTCCTAGAATGCTGTTCATAATGTTTTGAGCAAGAAGTCATGCTTACCTGTATTAGGTGCTGCATACCACTGGCTGTGTCTGTTAATGTGATCAGTTCTTTTTGCATCTGGTCCACCCATTCCTTTATCCTAAGAACACAAACAAAAACAACCCCAAATTAATTTGCAAACAAATTCTCAAGTAACAGAAGAGTCCTGCACAGTCAAATTACATTTGTTGAGCTCCTCCAGTCTCATTCAGTTTGAATCATCTGACCTCAACTGAGCTTTATGTGTGCTGAAAAAGCTGTACAGAGTCACAAAGGTGAAACATGAAATAATAATGATTAACAAAGTGAATATATTGCTCTAATCTACAAGAGCTGTGCATTAGGGCAAGAGCTATTCATAGTTTGTCAGCATGAGAGTGTCACATCCTCGGGGGTGAGATGCTGGTTAATGTATTCCTCTAATGAGAAAGACGACAGAAAGGGAAAAAGGGAGACAAAGCATAAAAGAGATAAACATTTATTAATTAGGGTCAGAATATATGTACGATTTCAAGTAAAAATTTTATAAATTCATGTATTATCTTAAAAAAAGTTTGCATCAGTGCAAGCCGTACAATTTAATTACTTTTATGCGACTGTCTGTTTCCATGAAAAGTAATTACCAGCATGACTGAAATGTTATAAATCAATGTTATGCCCTGTAACATAGCCATAAGGATTTTAAGGACACCAGTTCCGTAAGTGGAATCCTTGACACTCAGGTCAGTTCAGGTTATGTGTGTGTGAGTGTGTATGTGTGTGCGTGTGTGTGCACATGCGCATGCTGTCTCTGTAAGATCATATCCACCATACGACCCTCCCTGTCAAAACACCAATCAATCTCTTTGCTCGGCAGGAGAAATACAACATGGCTACACACACACACACACACCCCACTGTACAAAGTTATTTATGTTTACTTTTAAAATGTATGAGGTTGCCTTACTATATTTAGGCTGTATTTAATTTTCCTTAAGACATAGACATAATTTTCCTTAAAGGTGGAGTCAGTAGGATTTTCCTAAAAATAAAATACAGAATTATGCAAAACTAATGTGGCTCTGTCATCACTTCTGGGCCTCTAAACATGTGTGGTGGTGACGGTGCTTGTAGAGCCCCACCCTCTGCCTGGATTTTCATGTTTTGGCGGTCGCAGCAGGAGTCTGGATGGGGAGTAAGTGCGTCTCTCCCAGCAAATGACAGCACACAGGTGACGTTGAGAGTGAATAAAACAAAACGACTTGATGTCATTCAGACCGGGAAAAATTAGAGATGTGGACGCAACGGCAATAAAAAGGAAACAGCCTAATAGTCTAAAATTCATAAATTAACACTGTGAAGCACAAGCTGTTTAAAGCCTAAGGCTAAAAACATCATCTAGTGGTTTTGTAGAGGGTCCCAGATCGTGTCATTTCTACAAATTGGATTAGGATAGCTGTTGTAAAAGCTTGAGCTAAGCTAAGCTAACAGGCTGCTAGCATTAGCTTCATATTTACCACACACATGTGAGAGTGGTATCAATCTTCTCATCTCACCCAAAATCTCAAACTTCCCCTTTATATTACGTGAAATCAAAAGTTAGATTTTTTGCTAAGATTTTTTTCTTCAGGAACTTATGCCTTTAAATTTTTTTGAAGTTCTGATACAGAAATTTCTCAACAAAAGCAATGCCTGCACAGGTAACAAAATCCTCATTGCAACCACACCACTTTTGTCAGCTTCCTGCTGGTTAACTCCACATAACATGTTCCGCACCCTTGAAAATAATACACTGTAAGTACACCTAGCAGCCCCAGCTCCTTTACAACAGCCAATAAAAAATACATGACATAATCCATAAAGAAAATTACCCTTTCTCCCCCACTGTGTGAATTAACCTCTTCACCTTCCACACTGCTGAGGGGCCTTTGACATATGAACCTCAAGCTATGTTATCTTATTTAAGAAAATACAGTGTAATGTGAGCACAGTTAGCTCACGCTGGAAATGTGTAGCATAGCAGCCACACAGGGGGGCCTATATTTAGTCTTCTGAGAGACAGCTGAGGGCAGATATAGTATAGTCACCACACAGCTCCTTCTACCTTCCATACAATCATGTACACGTCGTAATCTCTTACAAATGACTTCAAAGTGAATTTATTTTTGAACTATGAGTCACAGTTGTTATGTTTGCTGACTACTTTACATGGAGCCAACTTCAGGGTCAAGATAAGGTCCACTAACAATGGGGAGCAGGTGTGTATTGGGGTTGTTACGCACCTGACTTTTTCAAAATAAGCCCTGCTGGCCTTAAGCAAGACAGTTGGGTCACTGCAACAGGTGTCTTCTGTGAAAATAGTGAATGTTTATTGGTGTATATTTCCATGCTTCATCACTGCAAATACTCAAAATTTTAAACAGTAATTTTGTCAAATTTTTAGGAAAAATATCTAATACATTTAAAAGTTAAAGGGGTACAGCAACATTTTTTTCTTGTTATTTGCCTCCATCCTGAGTTCCAGACAAGAAGATAGATATCATTCTTTGGACTGTGTGACAAGGAAAAGAAGGGCAGAGCTCGCCCAATGCTAATTAGCTTAGCTCAAACACTAGTAGTCAATGGGAAGTGCTAGCCTGCCTCTGCCTCAAGTCATCAGATAAACTTTCCAACAACTCTAAACAGTCCTGTGTGCTTTTTGTGACTTAGTGATTTGCCACGTTATGTCACTTTTAAACTTAGATTAGCACAGATGTAATTTAAGGATTAAATATGTACCGAAAGTAAACCACAGGGTCCATGCGCAAAACGCCTTGTAAGTAGGTCAACAAAACAAAACATCTGTTAAAAAATTAAAATGACATAAAGTGCTAATGTTAGTCTAAAAATAACATAACATGGTAAATAAACAAGTCACAACAAGCACACAGGGCCTTTCAGGGTTGTTGGAAAGTTTGATTACTTTACTTTGATTACTTTAGGCAGGCTAGCACTTCCATTGCCTACCAGTGTTTGATCTAAGCTAATAAGCGTTGACCAAGCTCTGCCTGTCTCTACTCTACTTTTTTTTTATGTCCATCTCTTTCTTGCTACTGCACCAAATTTACGCAAGAGACGTACTCCAGTTGGCATTTGATTCTCAATCAAGTTACACTGGTAAGAATGATAATAATGTAATTTTAAACATGCAAGAAAAAAAAATGCAATTAATCACAATTAACTTTTGAAATTCTGCGATTAATTGTGATTTTAAAAAAATTTATCATTTGACAGCTGGGCGATTGTTTCACCCTGTTTTCAGTTTTATGCTAAGCTAAGCTAAGCACTGGCTGGCTCTAGCCACTGTTAAGCATACAGATATGAAAGTGTCAGTCTCCTCATACATCTCATAAGCTCAGTGTTTTTGTAATCACTGCTAAAAGGGGAGACAAAAGTTCAATACTGTGGGTTAAAATGTTTTTTTTTTTTTAATAGAGGAGACTAGAGGACTGAGTCACTGAGTCACTCTTTAAAAAAGTCCCCCAAGCTAGATCATTTTCAGTGAAATCAGAGAGGCACGTAGTTGTGAGAGAAATATAATTAGAGTCTAAACATCAAAACTTTCTTTGTTTTCCCTTTGCAACTTTTCTAAACATTTGCAATGATTATTTTATCATTTCGATGCCAGAGGGAGGCAGATGACACACATGAGAGTTGATCCCTTTGTTGTGTCTGCTAAATGTTTGTTTTTACCTTGCTCCAACAAAGCACCTCATAATCTACCACGCGTCCACCAGGATCCACTGCATCTTTGCTAACCAGCAACAGGAGATACACATTTGCAAGTTAAGTTTATTTTGTACAGCCTTCCTAATCACAGTTACAGTCTCGAAGGGCTTGGCAACGCCCACATCGTGGGAAATATGAATGCATGCAGTGACCCCTTCAACCTTTAGACTCTCAGTGAGCAAGAAAAACTCCCACATAAACCTCAGTCTCCGATGTGAGTAGGTGTATGTGAGGCAGCACTTGTCTGTGTATGTACAGGTGAGAGATGAGAAAAGAGAGAGAAATAGAGAAAGAGACATGTCCTTGAATTTTTTTTCCATGGATTTGTTTACATGTTTTAGCCTGTTTTGTAATTCAGGCATGGCCAGATTGCGTGGAATTGTTCGCTTACACTGTCTCCTCTCTGTCCGATCAACCATTTGATTGGACAGAGTAGAGACCAAGAGAAGAGGGAGGGACATAAAATCTGAAATTAAAATTAAAAAGAATGTGAGAAAGAAAGAACAAATAAAGAAATAAATCCTGTGCTGATACCACAAAGTAGGGTGATTTATTCTGGTCATGGAGTAAAACTGTAAGTGCCAAGCAATTCGTGTTCATCAGGGGAGTTTGCAGATATCTTTGGCAGCAACAATGTATGTGATGAGCCTGCTGACAAGATTGTGAGAGACAAATGAAAGAGGGATGTGCTGAGGGATCCATCTCAATGAGATCCCAAGAAATAGCATGTGTGTGTGAGTGAGGACACACACATGCCCTGTGCTTAGAAAGTAGGGACAGGTGAGTTTATTAGGTTATGGTTAGAGCTAGGCAACCAGTTTTGATGGTTTAAGTCAGAGTACAGGGCTATGGAAAAGGAAATACATTCAGCAATATGTTGCCTCAAAAGGGTAAATGTAAATGTGTGTCTTTCTGTTTGTGCAAACATCTGAGAGAGAACCAGAGAAAAATCATGGAACTGTTTGTAAAAAATCTTTATCTTTTGTCTGTGTGATCATAAATCTTCTTTAAAATAAACACAAATTACTCTGTTCTTACTCAAAAGGGCAAAAACATTTACAAACTCCTCCTAATGGCCTTTTAAGTGTTTTGTAATTCTGGAAACGGTTGCACAATTTGGTTTATTAGTCTCATAAATGATATCACCCCCATTTGTTCAGAGAAAGAAATAAGAGACTGAACAAAAACCCTAAAACATTTAATTTATTTCAAGTGACTGCAATTCAGGGCATAGTTAATTAACAAAAGTAATGTGAGTCATTTATCAGACATAAATATAATTAAGGGTTTGTGTGGAAATGATTAAACTGTGGACTGCTTTTAGTTTCACCTGGTGGGAGAGATTTTTGGGTTTGAGTAGAAGTTGGAGTTGCTACGAGGAAGCCGCCGACGGCAAGATATTTTGGAGCCTAAAGAAACTCATCAAACATTGCGTCATATCCCGCCATAAGCTGTGTATATACACCTTTCAAATAGAACACCCCCATCAAATCACCGTCTGGTGGGCCAAACTTACAGAGCAGCTCATTAGAAATGTCAAGAGAGATCGTGGTCCGAGCTAGTGATGTGTGAGTCACGAGTCAGTCGTTCGAAACGAACAATTCTTTTTACTGACTCGAGAGTCATGAGTCCTTATCCTCACTAACTCGTTCACTGACTCACCAGTCCGACCTGCTACTGCTGCCTGTACAAATGTAGCCTATTAGGTTTATTATTGCATTAACGTTAGTCATTATAGAAAAGCAGCCACTTTAGCGTTTGTTCAACTCAGTATGAGCTGCCTGCTGTGGCTCTTGTTTCAAAGCAGTACTCAGTCTCCCTGAAGGGCTGATTCAGGCTGCATGAAATATCACTCACTCATACCTAAGACAAATTTAATGATGCTACACTGTCATTAACCATTCATGAATTTATTTGGATCCTTTAGTATGTTACAGCCACTAGCTTTTGATTGATAAATTGCGAAATTAAACCGCTTAGATTAATAGTCTGTGTGAATTTGGCCAGTGCAACAAGTTACTGCTAAAGCAAACTGATTATTTCCTAAAGCTGC
>JAQFJA010066400.1:0-14120 GCA_029874485.1 Naso brachycentron
GTGAGAAAGTGCAGGTAGGTTCTCCAGTGGCAACATACAGACCTGCGTTACATGTTTTTAAGTCATTTGTCTTTATCACAGTGATTACAGCTTGAACTTTTACTGTTAAAACATAAAAACAGAAAACTTATTTTTTGTGGACACAGAATTTGATGTGTTTTATACAATCAAGTTTGGTTTAAACTCTAAAACTGTTTGTGACTCAGGTATGTGTCCTTTGAGTGTTGTTGCAAAAAAAAATACCTCATTCAAATTGTGGCATAAATTCTTGTCATACAGGTCATTCTGTGGCGAAAGGAGAAACAGTGGAGGAGAAATGAACAGACTCCCTGCTGACTGTCGCCTCAGACCTTCTCACAACAAGCAAAGCAGGCAGCAGTTCAGAAGATGGAAAAATCTACAGAACCTGCATATTGTTTTCTTTAACTAAATGCATAAAGTAATGTCACTTGTTGATTGTAATTTAACCAATGTGTTCCCGTATTTCACAATTCATTTGTCTCTGATGCCTCTCTGTAACTGTGTTTATCAAGGCTCTTAACTTGTTCCCGTAAATTCGTACATATTACCCCCATTCTTGCAGACCTCCACTGGCTAACAGTTACTTTTACAATTGATTTTAAGGTTTTATTGCTTGTTTTTAAAGCCTTACATGGCCAGGCACCATCTTATATATCTAATTGTTTGCCTCTAAAGGTGATCGGGCCTTTTCTATTCGAGCCCCTAAACTGTGGAACTCCCTGCCAGAGAATCTCAGATTGGCCAATTCTGTGTCTGCTTTTAAATCATCACTGAAAACTTTCTTTTATCGTAGGACCTTCTTTTAAGCATTCTGTTTTTCTTATTTTCTTCATTTTAATATCAATTTTCCCTGTTCTCTTCATACATGGCATTTATTGTGATTTCTACATCTTGTTTTTGTTTTGTTTTTACCAAATGGATTTTATTGTCTGATTGTAAGGCACCTTGTAACTATGGTTTTGAGAGGTCCATTATTATTTTTATTATTATTACAAAAATACCATTGAAATTGTTTTCTTCAATACAAATTTTTCTTGATTCCTCAATTTATTTTTCTGTCAAAACAGCTGATTATTTTTGTCACTTCAGCGTCTCTTTCTATTCTTACACCACTGGCACATAGTTGTACCCCCTAATGCGAAAAATTAAGCACACTAAAATCAAACCTTTAGTGCTTCTTGGCCAAAGCATCAGGCGTCTTGTAGCCCTTCAGGTATCCTTCATAATATTAAAGACCCCGAACACATTAACAGACCTCTGTTTATTTTATGAACACAGCTACAATGTCTTGACGTTTTCTAACGTATCTAGGACTCCCACAACTGATATAGTTCAGCAAACAGCAAACATAGTTACAGTTAAATACAGAAAGTGGTAAGTCTCCCCCTCCTCTGAACAGGATTCCCCACAATAAAAATCAAATAAGCGTTTTCGTTGGACAAAAACAATTAGAAACATCTCTGAGTGCAGGATGAGTCAACACAAAACTAAAAATGTTTTCCAATCAGAGAGAAGACCAGATTTCAATGTAAAAATACTAGAAATTATTTTTTCAACAAATATGTGATATATGACATGAGATACATTAACAATTAACTCAGAGACACAGGATTGAAGCTGGAAAAATGTATTTTTAATTTCAGGGGGACCTTTAACTTGTATAACCCATTAAACTACTTCAGTATGTTTCTGAAAATTCAGAAGAAATTACTTTGATCTAAAAATATATAAAAGCAAAGATGCAGTTGTCAGCATGCATGGACAGGGGGTGTTATTGTTGTTCACTGATTTTTGACAGAACTGCACATTTGCCCGATCATAATAATTATGTTGGCTGTGACAGAATAAGTTATTAAGATTTTATAATTAGGATATTGTTATTTTAGAGGTCAACTTGGTAGTTGTCAAACATTTTACACCACATCTCACAGTCTGGATTCTTTGACGTTGGCTTAGGTGTCATCACGTCATAAATGTGAATCTGTGGGCCTGAATTCTCTGAAGCACATTGAAGGCTGGACCACAGGAGCAGATGAGCCCCACAAACACGTTTGTCCCTGAGTGAGAAACTTTCAGGATTGGTCAGACAGTCATTAGACAGTTGCTCAAAGCAACTAACCAACAATTGTCTAGTAGTATCCAGAGGTTGTTTCAACCGAGAGAAAAACACATCTTGAGAGGAACCCACATAATAAAAAAAAGCATTAGAAGAAATGCAAATCTTCACTGTATCACAACAACGGGTGTTACTCTGTGGAACAACTGTGATGATGAGCTGAAAGAAATGTGATTCTTTATCCAAACTGAAAAAACTGTCCAGAAACAAAATATTGAATGGTAAGTAGCTGGACCAGCAGTTTCCTGTTTTTGTTATTTCATGTTGGTGGAAAGTTTGATGGTTTTGATGGTACATTTTACTTTGTTCTTGTTTTGTCCAAAAGAGTTGACTTGATTATGATGACTCTGCTAAAAATCATGGACACTGATTGTTGTATACTGACTTTTAAATTTCCATGACGTATGTGTGTAAAATAAGAAGGGGCAGGACCAGAAAGTTTTTGTTTTTGTTTGTTTTACTTCTTACCTCTTTGAACATGAACGATATTATTTCAGTTACTTACATGTTGCTGAGGATTCATTTTTCTTTTTGTTGCTTATAAGTTTTACTCTCTATTTTTATCTTTGTGTCTGTATGATTTTAATATGTTCAAAAAAAATTTAAAAATTAGTGTTTCCTAACTGGTCGAATCCTTTTCAAAATTAATCTGCGCAAACGGTCATTACATTGCCAGCGGACATTTCTGTGTCTGTGAAGTGGGTTTGAGAGAAGTCAGGCTAAAGCCTTGGACACACCACATGACCTGCAAAGTCATCAGGTCTCATGACTGTACACACTGTACAGCTGTCTGTTTTGTATTGTGAGTCTTTTAATCATGGAGGTTGTCACACCACATGACTGATCACAGACAAGCACATGCACACCACAAGATCCTCTCACTGGGAGGGGCCCACGACGTGTGTGTGTGGTCCCCGGTCACTCAGTGAAGAAATGTTGTGACACCATCATAAAATACAGCTCCAGTCCAACATTATTGTTGTAGCCTACCACCTGAAAAGCCAACATTGAGGAGCATTGTTGTCATTGCAAAATATTTCCTGTTACAAACCAGTGTGCACTCTGTTCGGTGCTGCTCAGAAAGCGAGAGAGAGAGAGAGAGAGAGCAGCATTGATCAAATAAGCTTGAAGTGAATGAAAGAGAGGGAGCGGTGGTAACGAGAAAATCGGTGAATCAGAGAAATAAAAAATATTTTTTGATCGTTTCACACTGATTAAGTACAAAAAAACACCACCAGACCCTCACACTGCTGTTTATTTTGCTATGTATGGCAAATGTAGGCTACTGTATGTGCTGGTGTGTGAATTTTCATGTAAATTGCATCTGTCAAGTGTAACTGGGGTTTTTTAAGCTCCCGACTGTGGGCCGTTTAGCAGTTCAGGCCACCGGGAAAAGTCCCAGGACTCCTGATGGCCAGTCCAGCCTTTGGTACCTGCACACCTGCAACTCAGCCAGATATCTGGCATGCCAGATATCCTGCAACACTCCGTCACACTGTCAGGGTGCTCATGATTGCTTCCTTAAACAGTTCACCTGTCGACCGTCGTTCTCGGGAGCGCTCTGATTCGAGCTGTGATCTCTATGATCTCCAAAAACTGTCACAGAAAGCAAGATCATGGCTAAAATCCTGTAGTCTGAACTGAGCACAACCAAAGCCAAAAATGTCTCCGTATCAGCTGTTATATACTCACATAGATGTTGTTATAGTGAGTTGTGATTGAGATTCTGACCCAATGTGCATTTTGGTAAGAGACAAATAGATGTTTTTTGCTTGAAATCACATCACATTATCACCGTGAGTAGACGTGGGACAGCAGGAACTTCCTGCTTCTCTCTGCCGAGGATGAACGCTGTCACCCTGGAGGGAGCTGGCACAGGGTGTAGGTACAGACAGACAGGTGGCAACTACTTTCCCACGTAGTAATTTGGCATTTTTTAAAGTAAAATCAAAGACAACTCATATTATATACAAGTACAGCTTCTTAGAACAGAGGAAACTGCTTGATTTTATGCACTTGGCAACATTTTTGAATACAATAGTTTGTCTATCAAATCTGACATTCAAAGATATGTTTGGGAAATATGCACTTGCAGCTGCAATTATAACCTAACAGCATAAGAATGTAATTTTTCACACCTTACCCAGATGCAGTCCATCCATATACAAGTTTTTTGCTAATCTTGTTGCCTAATGTTTTGCATAGATCTTTTTGCTGAAATAAATGTGTTAGTCTTAACAACAATGGCAATTTAAAGAGAAGCACTTTTTTATTTTTTAAGTTTCATAGAAATAAGAGAATGCTAACTGGTATTGAGATACACAGACACTGGCCTGCGAAAGTGAGAAAAGAAATGTGAGCAAAAATTGTAATTTTTTTGGCTGAGTTGTAAAGTTATGGAGCTATTGCTCCATAAGGGCACAAGCCTTACTGGGGGTGAGAGCCTGTCCACCTCACTTTCTAATTCCAAATTTTTAGTTAGTAGGTTTGATCCTTTGCAGGGTTGCGGGGCAGCTGGAACCAGTCCCAGCTGACATTGGGCGAGGATGGGGTTCACCCTGGACAAGTTGCCAGTTCATCACAGGGCTGACATATAGAGAAAAAGAACCATTCATGCTCACATTCACTCCTACGGGCAATTTTAGAATTGCCAGTTAACCTGCATGCCTTTGGACTGTGGGAAGAAGCTGGAGTACCTGAGGGGTAAAGGTCTTTCTTGCTGATAGGCAAAAGGACCTGGATCCGAACCTATTTGAACCTTCTTGCTGTGAGGGAATAATACTCATCACTAAGCCACCTCGCTGCCTGGTGATGTGTTATTTAGTAATATCACTCTTTGAGGTTTAAATTGTACGTTTAATGGTACATCTTTTTAAGCAGCTGGCCCATGGACTACTAGCAAGGTTTTTCATGTGTGGATGGACTAAGGAATAAGAAATGGTTCACTCATAACACATAATTATGTAATATTGTCACCTTCTGGTCTGACTGTTGACCAGTATTGCAAAATCTGCACCTCTGTGGTGGCTGATGTTAATTCTTCACTCCCTGAAGTCAAGCAGCAGAAGTTAAGTGACAGCGTGCCAATAGGTCTACTACCGTCGAACCATTTTTGGACGAACTCAAAATGCAAGAGTAAGTAAGTAACAGTTCACTATTTAAAAAGGGCGCTTATCCTTTGCTAAATAGGCGGCTTTAAAAAATAATTGGGGGAATAAATTGAGAGTATACCCACTTCTTCAAACACTGCCAGCTGTAAATACAACAAAATCTGTCCTGCAAGTAACTCCAGTAGGGTTGTGAAAAAGTACTGGAATTAACAGTTCTAATTCTTCTGGTAGAATACTAGGATACTAGGACATTTCGATTTTTTCATAAATTAAATTTAACATGCTTTGGAGGTTGATATGAATATAGAACCCCTTGTTTTATTGTCACAGTCCATGTTGGACAAAAAATTACAACTCTGCAAAGGAACAACTGAGTGGAAAAAAAGGGAGAATGATACAAAAGTAATATACTAAATTTCACAGTTACTAAATACACTGCAGTGATGATAAACTGTGGACATACTGCATGGAGCCTTGGGGTCTGTGAAACAACAGAACAACAGATACCGCCTGCTGTCCACTCGTGGTCTCCAGAGTTTACAGTCTTCAGCAGCGCAGAAGCAGATTGTTGATCCTGTTAGAGGTCATTCAATCAAACAAAAACTTGTCAGGGCTCACAGTTAGGGTCAGCGCAGAGCTCTGCCGGCAGTCAAAAACAAGTCAGTCCATTCACTGAGTGAACCAAAAACATTATACTTTGACAACCTTGAATAATAAAATTATTAACTGTTCACCCGATTGCAAATTATCTGGCATTGTCTTAGAACAAGCAGGATAACTTGACTTATTCAAGGCGAATGTCTTGTAAACAGAATCCTTTCCCATTTTTAAAATCTGCTTTGCAGTTATTTAAAGAGAAATCTTTCTTTCTTGCAATCTTTCTGGTCTTTAATTTAGTGTCAGCCAGGCACTTATTTATAATCAAGGACGCATTCCTTTCTTCCTTGTTTTTTTTGTTTGTTTGTTTGTTGTTGTTTGTTTTTTAAAATATCTTAACTTCATTGTTTTATTATTGTCACTGTGCACATGAAATCAAAGTTTGACTGCTGTCTGCTTGCTCATGGGCACATATGAAGGGACAATATGCAGTTTAGGGCCAACAGTCAAATTGAAATTGAACTGCGAAGGTTACTTTGGAAATGTAACAGTTTACAAAATGTCATGTAAAATGTAAAAAGTAATGTTACTATTTCAATTAAAGTAAAATAACGTATTACTTGTGATTACTTATTTCTAACAAATGTTTTCAGCTGTTATCCATTTTTAAGTGTTTTAACTAGGTAGTACTCGACAGTAGTGGCACGGTGTGGCAGGCTGGAGGCGGGCGAGACCTTCCCACTTGATTTATTATGACTGCTTGCAGTCACTGTTTAGGCTCCATACCTGCATGTGTTTTCTCAGGTTTGACATGGAAACTTTTGACATTACTAGCATTTTAATAGCAGGTAAACATATTTTGCATTGCACTGTTATGTTCAAGCCTTTCTCTGATATCTGAATAAAATGTTTTGAACTGTAGAGATGGTGGCATGGTAGCTTTGAGCGGCAGTGTGGGTTGATTTAATGTGCAGACACAGGGCGTTGCAAATTCAAACAAGAGAATCAAAAGCATCAGAATAGCATCAAACTTTACTGAAGGGCCTTGACTGGAAATACCGAAAGAAGACGTTGTGCACATCAAAAAAATGCAAAGCAACAAAATGAATATTATTCAACATATAGCCTCAGCTTTTTACAGAGAATATTCAGATGTAACCCCCTTTTGTAACCCTTAACCCTACCCCTAAGTAATTGTAATTTAATTACACAATTTTTTCTCAGTAATTGTAACAGATTACAATTACATTTATTTTACTCCCCCACACTGCCTGTTAGTTATTCTACAAGATGTAGCACAGCAAATGTTTAATTAATAACAGGTCCTCAGTTGTTTGTATACAAAAGTTGTAACAAGAAAAAACTTTGCCCATGTACTTTGTTTGTTTGTTTGTTTGCTTTTTGTCTTGTGCTACAATGTTATGTTTTCATTTTGTGTTTGAGGATTGCAACAGAAATTAACAATAGGGCTTCACTGTAAATTAATCCTTGATAAGTTATAGCATTGGTACCTCACTGCCATTTACTTATTATTTATCAAAGAAACTTACTCACTGTGTGTTAGTCAGCTGATGGTGGGAGCTGCATCACATGCTGGAAGATGCAGCTGAACCGTAAAGCCACAAACAGCGACACCTTGTACTGTTTGAGAACTTAGTGACACATGTAATATACAGCTGGGCAAAGCAGTGAACAACTGCGGCTGTGTTCGTCTTGCCTCAGTAACCAATGAAACCCTCCCCCTGCTGTCCGCAGGGAGCGCTCCTCACAGCCAACAGACTGTCAAGCCATCAGCTTCATGCCCAATCTCATTTCACATGCAAAGAAAACGGGACACAGTCTGTTTATAAGTGTATGCCCTCCACTTGCCCATCAGCAGGCCTGTTGTGAGAGTAATCAGCTGAATGTTTAATAAACACCCTCTAACACAAAAGCCTCCTGGTGCTGTGACAGAAGTGCACTGTAAAATGTGTGAGCTGGACAGCTCTGCGGCATCTAAATGAACACGCACTTTTTTACTTTTTCTACAGAAGCGATGTGACTGTGTCAATAGTTGACATGCCTCGTACAGTTCACTGGCTCGAGATCATTCTGTCAGCATGCCTTCAAGCAGCCTCAAGGATCACAGCCGAAAAGTCACTTCTGTTCTTTGCAAACTGCAGTGTGATAGTTCCTTCCTGCTCATTTATCAGCTTTGTTTAAAACGTCTGAGCAAATTAAACCAGTGATACCCAGTGACATCAACATTATTGGATCATTATTGGATGGTATTCACAAGTAAAAAAATCACACTTTGAATTATAACATAATAAGAACTTTGCTAAAGATATATATATATATATCCTGACCTCATATATATCTGAACACACCTTTAAAATGTATCAATGTTTTGAGGCAACAGAACTGTGACTGATCAGCTCTGGCAATCAATATTATGGGCTCTATTTTTGTGCTGGTGCAAAACAGATGAAGTGCAGGTCCAGGTTCAAACATTCAACCTTTATTTATTTCTCGGGGATACACTGAGGGGTGACCCTCATTTTCAATGACGCAGAGATTACAAAAAGAACAAAAAGAAAAGGAAAAAAAGAAAACAGTAAGAAATACATCAACACTGGGTTACCTAAAAGAAACAATTACATTCAGATACATTAAGGTTTTGAAGCATATTCCTACATTGGTACAGCAGAAGTGGCTTTTTTCCACACCTGCACAGAAGTTGCTGTTTTCGTGGACCGACATGGACCCAGTTGCATTACAGTTTCTGTGTCATTTTTAATTGAACTTGTGCCTGCTCCTATTAGGACTATTTTCATGGCCTTGTCGGCCAAGAGCGCTCATGAACAGACCAATTTAAAATCCCACTGGCAGGTTTGATGGATGTCATGCACATTTCATCCCACTTACATAAATAATCACAACAGTAATTTTGAATGCAACCTTCTATTTCAGTTAAACTTATAAAATATTACTCTGACTCTTGTCTGTTGAATTGGATGTGTGTCTTGATGCAGCAGCCGCTCTCCGCCAGCTGAATCCATTTATGATATAAGCTGTCTGTTCCCAAGCCAAGTTGACCTCATCAGCCCACAGAGGCTTACTAATAGTACAGTAAATTCGACAATTACAAGCCTAAACGTCCTGAACAAGTATGTCAGTTTCCTCCTGCGTCAAGTTTGACCGGCCCTGTCTGCTCCTTCTTCAACCATTACTAAACTGACAATACGCCGTGTAATGGTGGTCTTAAAGGGAATTTCAGGAGCTGATCTGATTGGCTATGACAGAATTTAGCTGTGACACACCCTCTAATTGTCTACTCCTTCTCCTTCACCACTGTGCCAGGCTGCCCCAGACTGACGAAAATAGAGCCCTGTCTTCATTATCTGTGCAGTAAGGAAAGCATAAAGCTGCAGTCACACATACACAGTTGTGTTAGTTGTGCTGATTCTTGTCGTTTAGGATGTAACACACACAGAAAGAAGTTTTCTTCGAAGTGGGGTTGTTCACACGTCTTTGTAATTGGTTAAAGCTGCAGTTTCACTTGTCAGTGTTCACCACACTTGAACTCTTGGTGAAACCAAGAGGCAGAGTTACTTCACAGCCGGAAGCAAATTGTTAACGGAATGCAAACATACATACATTGTGACCGCAGCCTAAGGTCCAGCGTCCACCTGCGTTTTTTCTGAGCGCCAGCATCTTTTTGTCATTTGTTCTCAATGAATAGAGAGAGCGTCTGCAGCAGTACCCAATGTCTTTTTTCCGAGGGCTCTGCGTTTTTTTGTGCGAGCGCTCTGAGCACTTCAAGTGCTTCAAAGTTTCAAATTTCTCAATTGTTCAGAAAAGCGCTGGTGACATCACTGGTGCTCTTTTCACTGAGCAGTAGATCATTGTGTTGTTTTGTTGTATCAACGAGTAGTGGATTGATCAGGACTCAAAGATGGAGACGAAGCCGTCATGCACCCACATCCTCTGTGATTCATGTCTGTTCACTACAGCCATGATAGCGGGTCCAAATTAAACTTATCATCCAAACAAAGTATGAGGGACAGCGCTGCCAAGAGCTCCACCGGCGCTTTCTGCCCCAAAAAACGCCACGTGGACACGGACCCTAAAGAAACACTTCCACTTTACACTGTTGCAGACGAAGCCACCCTTGGAATGTCATAACATCCTATTCCTTTCAAATTAAAAGCCCTCTGGTGTTTCAGTGGACACAATTCATTTATTTATCTATTCAAAACATATCTGTCAAGCTTACTGTGAAACCTTTTTCTAACCTGTTGCAAAAGATTCAGTGACTTGCACTTGTTCTCATACAGAAGGCCTCATATAGAGCAACCTAGTGACAATTACTTTGATACTTGGTACAATGACCACAATGGAACGACATTGATTATATTGTTGAATATGTTACATGAACAGGATGGAAATCATATGCACGTAATAAGACAGGCATCAACTCTGTTGAACATTTTCAGGTCCAAACCTACCACAGACAAATGATGTGGTCCTGCTGATGGGGACACCAGCTCAGAAAACTCTTACATATGTCATTGTAGAGGGCCATGGTCAAAAATCAGTCTCTGTTGTTTAATTTGGAGGACTTGTTATCAACAATCCAGTTCTGGATCCGAGATACTGTGTATCTGTAGTCGTGAATGTACAGCTAGGATTTTACTTTTACAGGAAATATTGCTACATAATAAATGTGAAAATATTTGGTTTCCAGGTGAAACTCATCAGAGGCAGATTTTCATTTGAAATGTGTTGCTAAATGGTTAGATAGGTGAGCTGTTTCACGTTGGAACTAGCAGGTGTACTGAGTCACTACTGACTTCATTATCTCGAAACAAACAGCCTTGTTGACTTAGTTTAATGTATGCAAATGCTAACATGGTTGCCCCTCTGACAACAGCTGATAACAAAGGTTTAGCCACTGCTGTGTCATTTAAACTGGCATCCCCTGGCTATGAAAGACCTCAGTGAATTCACTGCACATTAAGGCAGATGCATGATTTCAAAAAACAAGAATAAGTAAGTGCACATTGAAAGGCCTGTGCCGTCTTTACTCACAAGTGCAATAGTGCAACAAAGTATTTTACCGCAGGCTCAGCTTACAGTGATCTTACCCACAAAGAACAATAAATAGTCTCGGTCAAATGTCCAAACCACACAATCAGTTCTAGTACACACTGCATCCAGTGAAGGGGTTGTTTCCCTGTGTAATACACTGCTGTAGAAAAAAAACATGAAAAGAATTCCCTCTGATTGCATTATTTTGAATGAATCACACCTGACAACAGTGTGGTTCTCAGAACAAGTCACCTGTACAAACAAAAATCCTGATGTTTTAAGAGTTGAGAGTTCACTGTGCTGTATGTCTGTGAATGTTCTCATTTGTCCAGGGTCATAGTTATCTGGGCAACTGAATCGAAGGCACCTGGACGTAGTAATATGTCTGTGAAGACGCTTCTCCATTTATCCAAGGGGCATCATCAGTTCATGTGCGTCGACTAGGCTAGTCTGTGTGCCATTTGTTAAACATTTTGAACACTTACAACGTATTTCGTCACTGCTCCAAGCCGACCCTCTAATCATGTTTGCGTCACACTGGCTGCTAGCTGTTTGTTTACAAAGACGTCCTCAGTCCATAATGCACAGCCCAGCTGGCTATGGAAGCTGGCTTAGTCAAACAGTGCACAATTCTTCTTCAATTTGGGGCGGGTTGTGGTCAAATCATGTTCATACCACAAATGAATCTACCAGAGTTCCTTTGTAACCTGATTGAGACCACCTCTTCAAGCAGGTCTCGGTCAGGTTTTTGCACAGTACCCACAGACATCTGTTAGGAGCATCCAGGTGGTTGCCCAGGAAGATGAGAACTCCTGAAATAATTTAGCTAGAAATGAAGGACACTTAGAATGTGATCGAAACTCTTCAGTGGTTTATACTCTAGTCCCCGTGTGCCATTTGTTAAGCGCGTAGCTTACAGTGTTTGTGTACTTCAGAACACAAATTTCTTTTTTGTTTTTAGCTGTTGCCACAACAGAGCAGGTTTTTAAGGAGAAATATCATGTATCTTTACATTAGTGATAGTAGCAGGTAAGGTACCCAATGCTTTTTGAACATGACCACTTTTGATTTTATTGAAGTGTTCCATGTTACATCACATGTCTGAAGTCTTGCACCTTTATTTGATGGATTAAAGTCCGAACAATAATTCAGTTAAGATCCTTAAATACCACAAACTCAGTCAGCACACTTTGTAAACTTTATGATCATTGCAATAACCTGAAACATTTCTGTTTACATGTGTTATAAAGAAACACTTCAGGACCCATTTTACTAGCGAAATTGCAGGGTTGGGTCATAGTAACCTCAGAATGTTTAGGTTTTCATAGTATTTCAAACAAAAAACACCTGCCACTGAAGTATAAACACAAAAAGTGTAGAAACAGTTGCCACATTATTGACCCATCCCCCTCAAACATATTGAACAAGAGCAAGACATCTGCAGCATCAGAGAGACAAAACAGGCCAAGTGGACGAACCAAAAGCAGAGAAAACTAAGTTAAAACTAAGAAATGAGAGAGAATTTAAGAACAGTGCCAATAAAAACAAACAGAAATAAAAGAATAAATATATAAACAAATGAATGAATAATATGGGTTGGATTCTCTGGGTGTAAGTAGCTGTCTCCCACCAACACTAAGTATATCAGGCCTGCAAATCCCCTCTGATGTACCACCAATTGGGAATTCTACATAATGATTTTCCCCCAAAAAGCCTCCATTTCACTGTAAAATCAAAGCGCATATTTCCTCTTCCTGTACTGCGTCAGTTGTCTTTGAGTATTTTGTGGGTATCCATAAATGTTTGCTGCTTTGGATGAGATCTTCCCTCATAAACTGTGAGATGTAGAACCCACTTACTGCACATTGGCATCAAAGGTTATCCTAAATGCTAATGCAAAAAGGTGAAGGCCTGGAGAGCAGCAGGTTATTCTTTTCAAACAGACACACACCATCCACTGTATAATGTCAGTATGATTATAATTCTGAATGGCTATAATTACTGATACTGACATAAATGTCACTTATTGTCTGTGTTGACGCATAGCTACATAGGTAGGCATACTACAGACGTCAGTAATTATTGTACATTTCCTAATGTTTTCATCAATTGAATAATTTAATTTTGTGCAGAGAAAATAATAAAATAATAATAAAATAATTGATTGTTTACCTTTACCAGATACCAAGTAACACTGACAGCATTTTTTACATCAGTTTCCATGCACTACAGGTTTTACTTTATGATTATGTATTAAATGAATACAGGCAAATATGCTCTACTTTATTAGTTGATATTTTACCATTTACCACATGCGTCTCCATGGGTTGTTGTTTGACGTCAGACATCAACTTCACTGTGAAGTCGGTGTAGATGGAGTTAGGGGTAGAAATGCCAACTTTGACTTTTCTCGTCCTTTTTCAGGATGTCCCAGGACACACTTATCTAACTGTTCATAATGTGGATAAAGTCGGTGCAACTCCAATTAACATCCATATGTAATAGCACCTCTAAATTGTACATTTTGAAGGAGGGGTTGTCTCAATGCATTGACAACATCTGGAGAGATGAGGTTGTGTCTTTATTGGATAACGAGGTTGCAGCAGGTGCATTATGGGCAAGTTCCAAACACCTAACCAAAAAATGTTTAGGTCGGCCCAGTGTTACAGCCATACATTCTTGTTGTACTGTCTGTAGCTGGAAAAAACAACATCTTGACAGATGCGCTTTCTCATATGCCAGATGTGGTGCCAACTAATAGTGTTTTTCAAAGTGTGAGTCGGGCCTCCCTTGGGAGGTGCTAGAGCACATCAGGGGAGGCGTGGGTTGAGAAGAAAAAAAAAACAAATCTGTAAATAGCTTACATCTAAACTAGCTAACTTATGTAAGGATACCGGGGCGATTTGCAACACACACACAGTGAGAGAGGAGACAGACTTTGGTGCAAGAAGATGGAGGAAATATGACAATGACCTCTCCAGAAAGCCTATAAAAATGCTTGTCCCCTTCACCTCCACCGACCTGGCTGACCATATTAAAAGCGAGCATGTTCATCTCTGTCTGCAGTGCATCCTCGCATCAGCTGCATTTGCGCATTAAAGACACAAACTCGTTGGGCCTCTTTCACTAACGGTGCGTTCGCACAAATCTGTGCTTAAACCATGCATACGAACGGTTTTGTGTAAATTGCAATTTTCATTTGA
>JAQFJA010066654.1:0-13998 GCA_029874485.1 Naso brachycentron
TACATATATATACATATGTACATCAGGTGGTGCATCAAGGCAGCCGCACTTGTGTTTTGTTTGTCGCTATGTGTCTCATTAGTTCTAATTTTTTTAACTGCTTAACTGCTCGATCAAGTTGGGAAAATATGGAAAAAGGCTGGAGTGTTCACAAATACTCACCACATTTCCTGCAGTGCAGCTGTGCTGGATGCAAATATCAAACAAACACTCAAAATCATCGGGATTATTCATGAAAGAAGTTGAGCAAGAGGATCCAGAGCCGGTAACAACCTACGGTGAAAAATCATTACCATACTAGGTCACAGATCTACCTATCTCAGACACCTGCAGAAGCAAGTAAGAGTATTAACTGAAATATGCATTAAAGCACCTGAAGGGGAGCACATACAAATGCCAAAGCTGACGCTCTGTAACGCTAGATCATTGATCAATAAGACTAATCAATATGAGCTACTGTTTAAAACTCTAAATACTGATATAGAGCGCATCATGGAAATGTGGGCACACGAAAATATGCTAGTCAAATTCTTATCAGTACAAAGCGATCAACGATCATGGCAAGAGCAGAGGGGGCATGGTCGTCTATGTATGTGACAGAGTGCAGGCAAAAAGACGAATAGATCTGGAGAGTGATGATACCGAGTGTGTGTGGTGACAATTACACCTTTGCTGGACCCCCAACAGTGTGTCAACACTAGTAGTGGGGACTCTGCACCATCCACCCTGGGTAAATAAAAAAGTACACCAGGACAAAACTCTGGATTATCTCATAAATGCCACTGATACAATTAAAGCAGCATCCCCACACACTGACCTAATTCTGTGTGGGGATTTTAATCATCTATCAACCAAAATGCTGACATCCTCTCACCCTGACATTTGGAAAACAGTGAAACATCAAACTAGAGGTCAAGCCACCCTGAACTTTCACAAACATGACAAAACTTTACAGCAGCCCAACCACACTCGCCCCCCTCGGCTTCAGTGACCACAAGTGTCTGTTACTGAGCCCAGAAAACATCACAGAGAAAAAACAGGAGAGGCAACAGAGGAGGGGTCGATTACTGACACATGACAGAAAGGAGGCTTTTGGAGCATGTATGGCTATAACTGACTGGTTGGCTGTTTACCTGCCTGATGTCAACACCAAGGTGGAAACCTTCAATAACTGGATTCAAACTGCCCTGAGTGTCTGCATGCCCAAGAGATGGAAAGAAAAAACAACGCTGGATAAACCATGGATGACAGAGACTGGACCAGCAACGATGAGCATACTGCTCGCTGATATGTCTAAAGCATTCGATTGAGTTGATTGTACAAAATTGATGCAGAACATATTGGACTTAGAATTGAGTCCCTTTTTGACAGATTGGTTACAAAGTTACATCACTGGGAGGAGACAAAGAGTGGTGGCAAATTAAGTCTACAGCCTCTGGAGTGAGGTGACATCACAAGTACCACAGGGGGGTGTGGTCTCCCCTTACCTCTTCTTGCCCTACATGGTCACTTGTGATGTTGTGTTTAAGGACACACTTGACACTATGCTGATGATATCAGATTGTCACGAGAAATCTCCCTGTCTAACATCAAGGAGGACACATCAATGCACCAGGAGGCACGAGACTAGTTGGATGGGCAGCAAATAACAATATGCTGCTAAACACAAACAAATCTGTAAAGCTGTGGATATGCTTTGCGCAGAACCTACAGCAACTTTCTCCTTTAACACTGAGGGGACAGGATGTACCAGTTGTGTTCTCGACAAAGTATTTGGGCTATCACTTGTACTCAAAGCTTAGTGGCAACAGCCATATTGAGGAGGTAGTAAAGAAAACCTCCAAACCGCCACACTTCCTCTCCATTATGGCCAGAAATGGGCTGTCTGCTGATGATGTTATGTCAGCGTACACCTCTCTAATACAGCCATGCCCAGAATATGGTGCACTGATCTTGGTGGAATGCAATTCAAACAACAACAACAACAAAAAACCTCAAAATGATCAGAGTAGCTGGCATCACATCAAAAGTTGTGCCCTCACTTCAAACCAGGAGGGAGGAGGCTGCTGTGAACCTGTTACAGGACATGCAGAAACCACAGCATCCCCTGCATGACCTGTTGCCTCAACGTGAGCTGTACTGCAAGAACAAGAAACCATAACAAACAGAGAGAGTTTAAAACCAACATAAACAGACAGAGAAACTCAACTCTGCACACTGCAATCAGGCTTCTCAATCAAGTGTCTTTAAAGATAATGCTTTTGAAGCAGGTAGTGAAGTATTGAGAATGTGATCCATATAAAAAACCTGATTATTGTGCGGTGGTTACTGTTTTTACTTACCGACTCTTTTTATCCCTGGACAGAGAGTTTGTAATTTTTTTTTTTGGTGTTTTTTTGAATTTCTATCTTGATATCTGTGTAATGTCCATTTATGTTCATGTTTTCTGTATAATCTTAAAGTTTCTTTGATGTAAAATTGTGCAGTTTTTCAGCATATCCTGCTGCAAGCACGAATTAAATAAAGTCAAAGTCAAATAATGAAACAACAATCCAAGTTTTCACAAGTGAGTTAGAAATCAGAATGTGACAATAGCTGCAACTATAAAACTATTTTCTGTTTTTGCCTTTTGCCTCACAAATAAACAAAAATAAGGACACAGCTCAAATAACAAAAATAATGAGTTTCATATCACTTGGTAAACTTCAGCAATTCTCGACAGTTTGCCACCTTTGAGTGTTTCCCTCCACACACAGGCATGCATGAAGAGGAAGAGAGAGAGAGATAGAGAGAGAGAGAGGAAGAGGAAGAGAGAGAGAGATAGAGAGAGTCATCATATGAAACAAATAAAAAAGAAAAAAGTTAAGAAAAAAGTTTATGCAATCTGATGCGATCAAAAAACAAATTGTGATGCTGTAATGTTGCAAGCATAAAGGTTTCTGTTATAATTAAAATGAAGATTTGTAAAAACAAAACTGCTGGTGCGTGTTTATAAGCCGTGAGTGGGTGGTAAAATGATGATAACTCATATCTCCCCTCAACAGAATGAATAAAATAAATTATGTCATATCAAAATTGTGCTGGATGTGTTTGCATTAATAAAATATAATGTTTATGAAAATGTGTTTATTGGTCTTTAATTTTTAAAATTAATAAAACAAAACATATGATTTTAAGGTAAGCCAGGCCAAAGCCAGAACAATTGCCGGAGCCGATTTAACCCCACAAAATGCAATAGTTCAGTCTGCCCCCAGGTGGCGCTGGAAAACAGCGATGTATGGAGAAATGTCTGCCTTTCTCAGCCAGCTGCTGCCATGATACAGCCTCAGATAAGTAAATGAATGGATGAATTAATGACTGCATTATCAGTCAAACAGAGTTATATGTATGTCTGTGTGTCAAGTATATAGAGAGACAAGATCATAAGAAGAGAGTTCTTGACTGAAGTCTTCCACGAATCTCTTCATATACAATCACAGTATCTTTGTATTGGATGAGCTTATTTGTATACGTGTTCACTTTGAGCCTTTACATGACATTTTCCTAAATAGAGAGACTTTTAATTGAATGTATAATGGAAATCATTGTCAAAAAGACTTGTTTTCTTGATCAAAAAGACATTTAAAAGTATCACAGAAAGACCAAAAAAAGAAGCAATCACATCCTTGTGCACCATTTGAGGCACTTTAGAGGAATTTAAAAAATAATTGGATAAGAGAATAAAAAGAGCACAGAATATGAGAGACTAGAAGCCATATCACACCAAGTGCAAAATCTGTAAACACTTTGACGGCTGCGGAATTCCATCTGACAAACTACATGCTTGACCAAAGAAATAGTTTGTTTTGTGTGCAGTAAATATGTGGTGAACTCCTATCGTAATCACACACAAGTAAATATGTTAAAGAACACGTGTAGTTGTGTTTATTGAAACGTGTCCAGCTTTCTATTACGTAAAAGGGAATTGTATTGGTGAGATTATGGAATTATTGGTGTTACTGAGTAGCTATCAAGGTTGTATTTAAGTTGATAATTAAGACATGTCACTGGTTTTTCTTTTTGACTGGAAGCGGGTGGACCCAGTCACTGTAGTATGCCTAAATGACTGGTTATCTTACCGTCTTTTTTGGTTGTCCGTTTGCCTTGGCATCTGTGCAAGGACAGAAGGAGCTTTTCAGCCTAAAATATGGCACACTCATAACCCCAACAGTATATCTGCAAACTGTCCCTTTCCACTCTCTATTCATCTGCCTCCTTTCACACATGCTGTTTGTCCCTCATTCCCCTGTGTTAGGAACTGAAACTGTATGAATCATATTCACAAGTTCCCATATGAGACAGTGAGAAATAGTGTGAAGTCGATCTAAATTCATCTTTAGACCTGCTGGAGGCTTTCGAGAGACAACATAACACCACACAGCAGGTTGCTATATGAACATCACATCCTGCCAGGACTTTATGTTTGTTTTGGCTTTTCAGTTGAATTTCAGTTAGTTCCTGTTTTATTTTGAAATGTGTTCTCCTAGCGTGTGTTGTCACCTTTGCTGGTTGTGTGTGACCCACCTTTGTTGATTGCCTCACGGGTTTCGCCTGTGTCATGGAAATTTTCCTTGTTGAAATCTAAAGTTGCTAAGTCTGAAAGTTCACTCTCCTGCAATGCCTCTCATAAGACGTAGTTAATTCCGACCCTATTCAAAAACCCTATTCAAGTTCCACATCTGTGTCTTGTTTTACTCACCTGTGTTTAGTTTGTCATCAATGTAAGTATTTTTAAAATTTTACTTTAAACAAATAAAAATAAAATAGAGAACAAAACATGGATCATCAGTGAGATTGGCATCAAACATATAGCAAACTCATTCTAACGTAAACATTTTATGTCCGAAGGGGAGTAGGTCAAAGTCTGACACTTATCAAGACCTACACCTTATTAGTGTGAATGCTGATTCAGCATTCACACTGTTGTTACTCAGTTCTTAATACTTATTCTTCTTCTGTACCTTTTTTGGCCTTTAATTACTTCTGCATACTTTGTGCTATTAAAACCATTCAACTATCAAAATGTTCAGCTCTTTCAGGGCATAGTGGCTATATCTTTTGGCTTTTTTAAGCTTTTATATATTTTTTTTAATATTTAGCTTTTTTAAAACTTTTGTTTTAACCATTGCTGGGTATTGGAAAATCTTCAACTCTTCTTCAAACCTAGCCCACTTTGAACTCCTACTGCTTCACATACTTCAAGCTACATACACCATTTCAACTTTAAACGAGACAGAAGACCTTGAACTATTTTTCTTGTATTCACATGTTTTAGCCATCTTCTCTCGTTATTGAGATATTGCAATTTTAGTTTTATGCTTTTTTTGCCCCTCTCCAGATTTTATAATGGGTGTGTATTGCGGAATCATCAGTTGGCTAGAGTGGGTGATGTCATCATCAGAGTGGAGGGACCTTTTAAAAATTTTCAGAAATGCAGCGAACAAATGGCTTTATCTCCCACGAAATTTACTCAAAAACATGTTTTATACATCAAACTTTAGGACAATTTGTTTTCTATCAATGCACAACACTTCTTTAATAGTAGGACTTAACAGGTTTGGCTGTACAAGCCTTTTAGCGGGGCATACCCCAGCCAAAGCCCCATTAAGTTTCATGTTATTTTTGGTCTGACACTCTTACCCAAGACTGAGTGTCATATTATTTTTAAAACTGCCATGTCTTAGTCATTTCAATGTTTATCCACACAAACGACGTATGTATTTCTTCAGTACAGCCTTGTGGTGCTAAAAATCACCTCATTTTACCGAAACAAGACATCGTTTTCACAGGAGACTGCTTTGTTTGAGGGTGCTTTCACTGTGTTTTCACATTGTGTCTCAGAGCCGTGTAAGTTAGATCCAATATTAAGGTGTCAAGTTACAGTTAAACAAGCTGAAGCTGATTGGCTAATTAATTAAACAAACAAAGACACACAATCTGGTTTTCATATTGAGTGAGGACGTGTAAGACTCATGCAAACAAAAGCACTCACACAAACAGGCTTTGATATCTTCGTCTCTCATTCAGTTCTAATATTAAAATGTCATTTAAACACAGCTGATATTGATTGGCTAACTAAAACTCTCCTCTGATCATTGGCTGTTGCTGGGGTAGTTTGAGAAGTTTAGATCTGTCCACTCAAGTCCATTCTTCAGGCTCTGTGGGGACTGAAGAACACAAAGTCACACTGATAAACCCAGACAAACTAGCCTACTACCTTATCTACTACTAGCAATAGCCTACTTCTAATATCTATGACATTACTGCTACTTCTACTACTACTCCTAATACCACCACTTCTACCACTCCTTCTGCTACTTAATGCTATTGCTATCTTCTCTTCTTCCTTATCCTCCATCCTCATCTCTTTTTCATACTTTTAGCTACAGAAACTATTCAAGTTTGAACATGTTCAGCTCTTTCAGGATATTTTTGCCCTTTTTAGCTTTTTAAGTTTTTAAACCATTCAGCTTCTAGGTTTTATGCTGTGTTTGTGCTCTTTCTGCCTTTGAAATTTTTAGTTTGCCTGTCTGCATTTTCAGCAATGCATTTGAGCTCTCAGCATTCACACTAGCATTTTCAGCAGGAAAATGCACTTTTCTAGTTTTAAATAATCTTTACACAAACAAATGTACTGTATATAGAATTATTTTGGTTTTCTTTTTTTTTTCTCGATATGTTGCTGAAGTGATTACTGTTTTTATTAGTAAGGTAAATCGAACATGACCACACATTTAAGTCCTAGCTATAAGAAATAATATGAAGACAACCAAAGTGAGATGTCAGATACAAAAAACAAAAACAACCTGCTTACTGAGCCAATTCCTTCTCATATCCATGTGATTTGTTGTTTTTAAACAGTCGTTTAAACTTATTTAATGTTGTACTTCTTTTTATTTTGTCTGAACAATTATTCCACACACTACCTCCTTTGACTGTGATGCTATGGTATTTTGTATTGGTCCTTACTGTTCTCCTTTGTTTGCCTGTCCCCTGAGCTCCTTGTATCTCACCAGTGAGTAGTTTACTATTTTTTTCCCACGTATTGTTTCCTGTTTCGCCACTTTTTGCACATTCTTTTGTGTTAGAGTCTGCCTTTTGGGTCCTCGTTTTTTGTCTAAAACCCTGACAATGAAGAAAAAATGACACTCATCATTCGGACATCAAAACATCTTCATTGCAGCCTTTTTCAGCATGATAAGTTCAAGTCAAGATGAAACTGACGTAAACCCTGATGTTTGTAAACGCACCATGGCGACCTCAGCTGAATCAAAACCATAGAACCAGAGCGTTCAATGAGTCTCATCTTTGTATTAAAGGGGACTTACATGCTTTGGTAAGCTCATAAACAATGAAAAACAAACATTCTTCTTTGAAATAGATCAGACTTCTGTAAACCAGCCTCCTCCTCCTCTCCCTCATGCTGTCACTTTCTTTAACAAATACAAGAGATTAAACATAGATAATCTAGCTTGGAGAAGCTTTGTGTTTGCTCCCACAACGTGCATCCACACCAACAAAAAGCTTAAGGGTTTCTGTAACAGTACAATAATGAAAAGAGTCCTCCAGTAAACATGATGCTGCTTTTGCAAAAAGTCATTTTTGTCTGTTCTGGGTGATTGTGCGAGTAACAGATTGGTGAAAATTCAGCCTGCTGGCACTCATCTGCGGATGATACTGAAGCTGCATGATGCTTGAAAATCTCAGCTGTGAGAACCTTTGGTGTCATGGTGTCATTTTCTGGTTGGAATTAACCAGACTGAAATCTGAAATCTGTGCAATAAAATAAATAAACAAGAGGAAAAAATATTTGTCTATCACAGTTAGGGAACTCACAGAGTAAAATGTGGTCTCTGTGTGACTAAAATTTCTTCCTCTCCATATTGCCTTTTTTTTTTTTTTTTTTAAACCAAAATGAAGATGAAAACAAAAGTAGAGAAAGAAACATGTTGGTGGTAATATTGTGCCTCCCACATAGCTGTGATAGTCAGAAACTGAAACAAGCTGCAGTACGCAAGCATGTCTTTACTTGAAGTCCAAGTCACATTTTCAGAGTCTTTTGATATTTATGTATGTTAATCACTGCATTTCCGACTACATGACTAATTTCTTTGGAGATATTTCCCAGTGCTTTAGCTCCACCAGAGTTTGCCATGACTACCTATAAATTCAGTTCAGTTCAGTTCAATTCAAAACTTTATTACAGACTCAGGGTCCAAGATACCAGAAAGACAACAAGCCAGATAAAAAACAAGACAAGGATAAATAATGAAGTACACACATTAATACAGATACATGAAGCTTAACAACTATAGATGACAAAGTCTAACAAGATCTGATAATTGCAAGCAACAAATGGTTTGTTAGCTGTGGCGCTTCTGTCAGAGGGTGGAAACAAGGTGCTTTGAAAGGCAAAACGCTGTGACTGATCCAATCAGCCAAATCTGATTTAGTTACTTCCAAACCAAGCGAGGTTTTGTGTCCATTATCATTGCTGGTCATCCTTGTCTTCATAACAACAGCAGTCAAATCTTAAGAACCACTGACTTTAAATTGCATTCTTCAACCAAACTGCCAATGAACAAACCAGTTCTCCTTCCTCTCTCTCTAAAACTGTACTCATTTGGGTCACAGCATGGGTTCCCTAGAGTGGGCGACAATTTTGTAGTATTTCAGGGAAAAGAGAAGCAGCAACAACAAGAAACACAAAGACTGACCTCACATTAAAGAACAGGCTTGTTAGTGGACATCATCAAACAATTCCCAGCTTGGCTCATTTGACTGGAAATGTGTAGTTAGGGGTAATGCTGGCCTTACACTACACGATTTTCACAGTCTGAGACCAAAATTCCAAAGTCTTAAAGAAATCACACGAGTTTTACTGGAGTTTAACATTACGTGATGTTATTAACCCTCTGAGCTCAGTGTACATAGTTGTACATAAATACATAGTTTACAAAACATTAAATAACTTTTGATAGAAGAAAGATAACGACTTACTTTTTTTAGCCGAAAGCTAACAGCCGTTCAAATGAGCGTTGGTCATTGTTTTATCCCTTTCAAATGCTGAGTTATGTCCCCTGGAACTTGAGTAACTTTATACAGGCTTCATAATGTAAATCCAGTGTGTAAAATCCTACAGTGAGGGTCCTTGGTAATTATTTAATCCGTTTTCCGTATCAAAAACAGCTAGCGGAAATGCACAGAAAGTCAGTGCGTCTACTACTTCCACTTCCTGCTTACCAAAATAAAATACAAAACTTTTTTTTTAATCTCTACTGTAGCCTATTTTTATCTTCATATTTTTGAATAAATTCTTTTGATTCCATATCTGTTTTGTTTTTCTTTTGTCTTACTGGTCATAGTACTATTTATACATTCAAATTACACATATATATTACAAAGATATTCTAATAACCCAGCTTGTCCAGGAAAAAAATAAAGTTTATTAGCCTTTATGTATACAACATGTCCGAAATTCATGTAACTAGTCACAGTGGGACAGGAGTTTATCATATTTGAAAAAAGTCTTGAGGTATTCCCAGAGACATGAATGGAATAGATCCTTCTCCTGATCTGCATGAAGGGGGATTTATGACCCACCCCCCTCATGCAATTTTTGTTCCAGGAAGTGACTCCTCATGAAGAATCTTTGGTCTGTTCAAGATCTTTGACCATATGCTGCCAACCAAGAGAGACAACTTTGTAAGCAAGAAAAAAAATCTGCGTTGCCTGTGCTAATACAACAAATGTATGCTTCTCTTCAGTCGGAGAGGTGAAAACCAGGAGCTTATCCTTACGGACGCAGTTTTGCTACCTCCAAAAACTACAGCGCAGTGGAGGTGGGGAAAAGCCACTCACTTCAAGACAAAAATGGATATTAAGGAACTTAGAATTCCTCCAGGCTCATACCAAATATGTATGTAGTCATGAAGCTATGTACAGATACCATTGATTTTGTTCACAACTCCCACACTTCGGAATAAATAAGTCTGTTGAACATGCCATGCATTTAACAATTGAAAACTACATATGAAAAAACAAATGACAATGAAATGAATGTGGCTATACAGATGGTCTCAGTATTAATAAACAGTGGATATTTATGAATTACAAAATGCTAAGGAGTTAGGTACATGAGATATCGACACCCCCCCCAGGTCTTCAAGCCCATCGCCAAGCATCTGTCCACCAGAGCCCAGAGTCACCCGACACATGAGCAAAAAGGCAAGAGGTGAAAGTGACACTGAGCTAGAGAAGCTCACAGTACTAAAAGAAATGCCCAAAACGGTAAGATCTGGGTTCAACAAAGATAAAGATGACACTGAGTCTACCTTTGGGCGACAAGTCGCTGTTGAAGTCAGTCAAATCAATGACCCGACAGTAAGAACAAGAGCAAAAAAAAAAAAAATCATGACTATTCTGTATGATTTTCAATAAATAGATCAGCACATTGCACGCAGTGGACAACACCCACCCTCAGGTCTGCTATACCAGCCTTACATCCAGCCACAGCCTCCACCACCACCACCAAAAAGAAATGTGGAAATGACAAAATACTTAAATACAAATACTTAACACGTGACCAACTGCGTGAGAGAGCTTTTGGTGGGATTTTTGGTGTCTGCTGTTGCTTTTTGTTTAACTAGGATGAATAAAGAGTCAAAGACTACAAAGCAGCAATTATGGCAGTATATCTACAAGCTGGATTCTGTATTTTGAGGTGAATTTCTTTATTTTTATCCAAAAATTCCTTTGTAACAAAAGAGATGTCAAACCATTTAAGCTGGGGTAGGCAGTTTATTTTTGGTGTCATATGGCAAAAATTCAATAATAACCTTTCAGTATATTATAATTCAGGTGGTCTAAAAGAACACTAGACTTCAGTCTTCATTGTGATGTTGCACCTCTTCTTGGCTCTGTATTTAGTCGAGAGGTGCAATGTCACAATGAAGACTGTGACGAACACTTTTTGGCCCGTCACGGGTCATTTCAGAGAGAATGTGCTATTTCTGGCTGCTCTACAAAGTTGGATATGTATCCACATCCCTTCAGCTAGTAAAAGCCTGATAATGGTGGACAACCCAGGAGGAAAAGTTGCTCTTCCAGTTTTAGCAATAACTGGAGACATGGCAAAGCAACCCCAAAAAAGAAAGGCAATCACCTAAAAGAGAGAGCGACAATACGCAGCATAAAATGCGAGCCAGGTGAAGGACGGAGCTACTGTAGCTTGATTTCCAGAAATTGCCTACCTTAGCTTTAAGCCTGCCATTAATATAAGTGATAAAAATGTTTGCAAGTGTACTAATTCACTGATATCAGTAAGGTATTATTTTTTTTAAACATTTGAGAGGGTTAAAACCAAAAACCCAGCATTAAATGTAATACAGCCTTATAGCCTCTCTGCAGTGGAAAAGAAGCCTTGACGGAACCTTTGTGTTTTTGGAGCCCCCACCATGCCTGATGAACTGGACGAGCTACATGTATATGATGTGTTTTTCCTGCAGGTGTCAAGTGTCTGCAGACAAATCCTCTGATTGTGGCGATTCCTTCATCATTAATTGGTGCTATTTTTAATTCTGTTGTGCCTGCTCAGGCAGAACATCTTGCATTATTGGTGTGAATACTGTTGAGGTAGAGAACATGTCAAACCAAAAGATGTTGCCAAAATGTAGAGGATTCAAGACTCCCTCCTCATCTTCCTCTTTGTGACCAGGCATAGTGAACAGTGCTTATCTCTATACATACATCGTTTGAGGTGCCTGTGCTCTGTGTCGGCTTATTGAGATCTGACTGCATGGAATCAGCAATTTAGCAGTAAAAACATGGAATGTAATTTCACTGATTTAAGCATTGTCTCAATGAGACAGCAGATTGGATTAGACTGAGAGATGCACTGACTTTTGACGGTAAAAATTGGGGGCGGGTCTAGAGACATGATTTTGAAAAGTGGGTGGAACTTGCCCCACTCATATCAAATGGTTCCAACACCCATGATATAGTCAGCACTGATACACACCAGAAAAAAACAAACAAAAAAAAGCAACAAACAGATACATTTAAATGTCATGTTTATTGTAAACACATATAAAATCCCTTTTGTTCAGTTGTTTATCAGAAAACCTTTTCAAAGCCCATCAAAGGTTTAAAAAGGGACTGAAATATTTAGGGTCAGCAGGTTTGTTTGTTTGTTTGTCATATAGACACATGATACCAACATCAAAATAAATCTTCCTTGAAAACAGCATCTCTGCTCCCAGTCTCTCCTGCATATTGAAAGACCAAAAATGGAAACACTGAGAGCGTCAATGAGGTTTTAGGTGCCGTTCATTGTATTATTGCAGCATCAAAACAATATGCAATTCCACCTCAGGCAACAGCACAGGGAAAGCTAATGGATTTAACAATAATGACCTGTAATACAATAATGTGCCTGACACGTGAAAAAGAAAAATGTCTCACTTTGAATCAAGTATTGGTTTCCCATGGATACAAAGTACTGGGTACACACAAAGCTGTCTTTCTTTGGCTGACCTCACTCTGCTGAAAGTGGACTGTTTGGTCTGAGGATTTGTCCACAGAGATGTCAACACCCTGGAGGTCATGCAAAAGTACAGAGGGACAAAGTTACACATCGAGATTTAAGGGAGTGATGGAGGTCGGAGGCCTGACCAAGGTTAAAGTCAAGCAAGAGATCTTCCCGTGAATTTGCTCTGCTGTCATTTCTGGATCTGACTTAAGAATTCAATCAGACAGCAGCTGGAGTTCTTTGTCCAACTTAAATTAGAACTTTTTTTTTTTTTTTGCATTCTTGTATTTTCACCGTTTAAGGTCACATCGACCATTTTCAAGTTTTTTTTTCAAGCATTCCTTTACTATTGCCAATGTCAGGGCTCGCACAAGGGATGGGTTAAGACAGTGCAGGCAAGTGTGTGTGCAGTTTTTGACACACATTCAGATGCAGAAGCAAATTATTTAACCAAACCTGTATTGAAAACAAACAAATCCTGGCACAATGTCCTTTGTTCTCCCTGACTGTAATGCAAATTATCAGTGGTTTCATCTCTAGGTTCATTTTATTATATACACAGCTAGACATATTGTTTTTTTGCACTTCATCTTGTAAATCAGAAAACAACAACAACAACAACAACAACAAGAATAATTTGCCAAAAGATCGGGGGACTGCCAACCCAGCATCACAACACGTCATGACAAAGTCACAAAGTTAATATTCAGATAAATGTCCCTGGAAACAAATTGTCCATTTTTTGATGACAGTCAGCACAACTTCCAAATGGAATATTAATGCCTCTGTGCTGGAACACAACAGATGAAATTTCAGGACAATATTTTTAATAACATGTAACCAAAATCAAATGTCTTTCTAACACATCTTACACCTTAAATGCTGTGACTATTTCACAACATTTGACTCTCCGAACTTTACACTGACACAAAAGGTTCAAGTGAAGATCGAAACTTTTTCAGTGCCTCATTTTTTTCTGTCTTATCTGGTCTCTGATGGAGCAGAAACATGGTGAATTATCTCTTCAAAGAAATGAATCATCTTGTTTGAAAAGCAGTTATTAACTTACATAAATGTCAAGAGACTCTAAGAATGTAACTTGACCCTCAAGTAAAGATGTCGCACTGCAGCCTGTTTTGATTCCTGAGTATTGCAGATATCTGGGAGGCACGATATTACCAGGAAACATTTAGTGGAAATTAAACTGTCGAGTTTTTCTCTGATGACATTTAAAGTTGTGTTTATCTGCAAAGACGAATGCTTAGCTGATAATGCTCCCCTGCCTCCCTCTTTCCTCCCTTCGCTGCCTCTCTTTCTCTTTATGTCTCTCTGAATACAGGGTCTGCTTTCCTCCTCACATTTTTACAGGGACATATTGGTCTTATTATGCATACAGAACATATTACATTGCTCTGTCAACAGAGCAGACT
>JAQFJA010066662.1:0-13996 GCA_029874485.1 Naso brachycentron
AAAACACACTAAATGAATATTTTATCAGTTTGCAGTCAAATGATGGCAGAGGAGCAACATGATTGGTCAAACTTGGGAATTCCTGATCAGAGTTTGGTCCATTTGATGTTTACTTCAGGTTGTTTTTTTTTGGCATCGCATCACAACCTTTCAGCATAAATCAGATGGTCTGAGAGAAAGCTAGACTTCTGCACCTTCTGTGTGACGGGAGACTTCAGCCAATCACAGGTCAGTTGAGAGGGAGGGCGTTTCTACTGGCTGCAAATGCAGATGGGTATGCACGTCCCTTCAGATGGTGAAAACCCGATTCAATGATGGAAAATCTTACACATGGAGCTGCTGGCTCTTTTTGTTTGATGCTGTAGACAAACAGTGGTGGAGGTCTGTGAGGGGGTCAGTGTGTGTGTGTGTGTGTGTGTGTGTGTGTGTGTGTGTGTGTGTGTGTGTGTTTGTGTGTGTGTGTGTCATAGCTGTGCAGCCTTCACTGACACAAAGCTAAGTATTGTCCAGTTTCCTTTTAAAATAAAGTAATAACGCTCTGGAGAAATCAGCTCGTGCGCTGTGTCTGAAGCTGAGTGTTGCTGAGGCAGATGATGTCTGATCCTTCGTCTCATTCGGCTGTTCAGTGGCGTTCTAGCTGCCTCTGAGGCCTGCCGCACTCTGACCTAGAACTCATCTTTGAGTAGAAGTAAGCGTTCAAGGTGTTGGTGAAACTTGCGAGGTCATTTTCTGTTCGTCATCAACTCACTGAATAAACATGAATTAATTACAGCTCATAATCTGTTATCACACCAATGTTTGCGAATATCAGCTGATATTTATTAAATCAGAAGTTCAGAATCTACCTGCACACACTGACACGCAGACCAGAGGGGCTGGGGTTCGAACCAACGGCCTTCTAAAAAGCAGACAACCCACTGTACATACTGAGCCACCTCGACTTTAGTTTAGGAAAGAAACACAGCAGAGTTCAACGTTCCAGGAAAGAAAAACTCAGATTTGTGTTTTGTTTGAGCTGAAATGGATCCTTTTGATTGGGATGCCTTCAGTTCAAATGCAAGGTGACATTCTGATTGGTTGTTGAGAGCAGCATGTTCAGGTGGAGCTTGCTGCATCGACGCAGTGGATGGTGGTTGGTGATTGGCTGCCTTGTGGACAGCTGGCAGTTCCTCAGTCCATCAGAGTTATTAAGTTAAGATATGTCAGTTTTCCAGAGTTTAGACTGAGAAGCTGTGTTTCAAATTGCATACTTCAATGCAGTACACTTATTGTGTGATGCGCTAATCTCAGCAGTGTAGTGATGTCCCAGACCGCGCACTGGCGTTTCGCACTTACCGGAAGTGACAACGTGTCTTTTATTAATTGCGTCTTATAACAGACGATCACTAATATTTGACAGCTATTTTCACTGTTTAGTTCATTTAACTTTAGAATGTTCTACAGTAAAGACGGCAATTTATCACACATTAACCGAATGCACACCACAATGTTAACGCATGATTAAAATGTGCCGTTGTAGCTAGGAGCATGTTAGCAAGCTAGCAAATGCTAATGTTGGCTAGCACGCAAATGGTAACAAATCATTACAGACCCAACAAACATTGTTGACGGCGACTATTTGACATCTGTACATACACATAGTGGTGCTTAATGCAAAAACATGTATAACTACATCTGTACAACGCAGCGACATTCACAGTTGCCAGGTTGGTGCAAAAACCCCAAAAAACAAAAACAAAACCTTGGCTGTAATCCCCTGCCGCCATTTTGAAAGTTGAAAAGTTTGTGATGTAGATTCTTATAAGACCAATATGGCGTTCGTTGAGAGTGTGAAGTGTCCATCGTTCCACACTCAGTTTTTGTACTGTTTTGATTGCACGAGTAGTGCACTGCATTTTGGCATACTTCTCAGTGTGAAGGCACTTTATGCACTTATGCGCTCAAAATATGAAGCGTTTAGTACAAAAGTATAAGATTTGGAACACAGCTGGAGTTGAACATTAGGCTGTAAACCAATCTGACATCTTTAGTCCATCTTTTCTGTTGTCTCTCACACACACACACACATTTTGGATGTGGATCACAAGCAGGATTTATTGAGTGCTGAAACTTTTTTTAGGGATGACAGCAGACACTTTCCTGTCTGTCTGTCGTTCATTCATTTATTTTCTCTGATGTGAGAGCTCAGTGATGTGATGAACCTGGAGGAGGTGAATGATGTTTAAAGTTCTGGACCAGAAATGTAGTAAAAGTGAAATCTCTCTGTGTGACGCACGGTTGCTTTTTCATACTCTGACAGTGACGTTGAATGTAATAGAGTATTAAAGTAAAAAGTATGATATTTGGCTCTGAGATGTAGAGGCAGAGAAGCAAAAAGTTACATAAAACGGAAATACTCAGAAAAAGTGCAAGTGCCTCAGATGTACTCAGTTACATTCCGTGGCTGAGTTCAGGTCTGTGTTAGTGCTCTGATGCTTCTGTGGAGATGTTCAGCATGTTTCAGTGCAGGTCACAAAGAGTTTCTCTCATCTGAGGCACAGACTGGATGATCACGTCGTCCTTTGTCCTCACTTACTCCTTCAGAGAGATGAAGGAGGAGGGACAGACCATACCTGAGCAGGTGAACCCGGGGTGTGTTGCTCAGCGGCACTCAGGCAGAAGACGTGCGTGTGCTGCAGGATGATGCACAGGAACAACACGGAAAGTCCTTGTGCCATCAGAAAACAGATGGTGAGTCGGCGTTTGGAGTCGTCATCTCTGCCCTTTCACCATCTGACAGGTCTCACCCATCCTCCCCCCTCCCTTCCCCCCATCTCTCCTCCACTGCCAGATTTAGACACGGTGACCCGATCGATGTGTCAGTGTTTGCTCATGAATCTCTGTGCGTCACACACAAACTTCTCACCTCTCTGTCCGTCTGTTGTAAAAGTGTTCATCTTGGATGTGAAGCACAGATTTTCATCTCTCACCTGAAACTCATCCTGAGAAAAGCAGGAACACCCACAGAGACTGTCAGGAGTGAAAAGAAAACGATTCAGGAGGTTTCTGATGTGTCTTGACCTTTAGCTTCACTGGCAACATCAACATGTCGGTGCATCAGGAATGATAACACGCTGTGTGTGTTCATGCACGTCTGTGTGTGATGTCGCGTCCTGCAAAACAGCTTCTGTCGTCCTTCACATCTCAACAGAAAACTCTGCTGCATTTTAATGGTATTACTTTGTTTATTTTAACAATGTGATGTTTTTTCACAGGATTTTTTTTCTTTAAAAGAGTATTTCTGCACTGAAGTATTACTACTTTCACTGAAGTAAGATCTGAGTACTTCTTCCACCAACCAGTCAAAACAAAAAACTGAGAGGCCGTAACAACTGATTTTAAATGTTTCTTGTCATTTTTCTCAATGTAATGTTCTGAAAATGTGCGACTTTAAAGCACAAACAGTCAATATCATTTTTAGTCTGTAGTCTTGTGAAGGGTTGAAAAAGTTTTGTTCAATAAAATCAGCAACAAATGAAGCAACGTCTATCATGTGTTGATCTTTGAATGACAACAGGGAGAACTTGTTTTCTCCACATGGAGGAAGTCTTCAGTTTAGAACATGAAGAAGAAGAAGAAGAAGAAGAAGAAGAAGAAGAAGCATCTTTTGTACACTTGGTTTAAATTCTGTCGTGTTTTCTGTGTCTTATGTTGTCCGGCATTTGTTCTTTGTGTGTGACACAAACAGATTTAAATCCTGTGAATGTTGATGTTGTGCATGAGGTCACATGAGCTCGTGTCAGTGAAGTGATTCCTCTGCGGTTTATGGCGTCTCGGAGCAGCTGTGTGATCCAGCTGATGACTGTCATGTCTGTCGGCCAGTTTGCACCTGGAGTCTCTGTTTTTAGCTGCTGCAAAGCCTTCTGGGACCAAGATTGCTGATTTGTTAACAAACACAGTTCTGCAGGACAGTCCGATTATTCATCCAGACTTTTATGGGATAGAGAGGAAACGTATTCAAAGGTTTTTGCTCCTGTTTGTTGGGTCAGTTGTAGCTCAATGTTGGTGTGCTTGTGTTAGGCTGTTGTTTGTGTAAATGTGTCAAATAAGGTTTAATGTTGCATAAAATGACATGAAATTAATTTCTTCTGGCACATCATGAATGTAGCAATCAGGTGGCCATCTTGGCTATTGGTTGGCTAGTTTAGCATTTAGCATGTAGCAGAGGCACAAAGACATCTGCCCACACAGAGCTGTTTTTAGGGAATGACTAAGACTGAAACAACAGCCAGTGTGCCAGCTCACAACCCAACCATCAGTGCACCGAATGACATCATCCAGGATATCACAATAACACCGCTGTTGGTTGGATGTTGTGTTTACAGCGGCGTATTCTGTACCAAGCAGTATTCTAGTTCAGCTTCAGTTCTTGCAGAGAGATGGAAGACAAACCCAAGATGTCATGCTGAGTGGACTGCAGAAAACCCACAGTCGTGATAAAACAGATGACAAATATACTGTATTTATACAGCTTAAGTTCACAAATGATAGGATCAGTATTAAAACAAGGGCTAACCCCAGATATGTCCCACCCCAAACATCTAGCAAGTTTTTTCATCAAACAGTAAACTTTTGTCTCAGTTCAACCTTTCTTTTACATGACAACGGTGTGCTGGCACCAAACTTTTGAAACTAGGCTCCAGAGTGCAGTTTTTTTGAAAACGCAATCTTCTTTCCAGCTGTGTAAACTAGCAAAATGCCTGTGAAAGTGGTTACTAAGCTAATGCTAATACTAGCACAAGCCAAACAGTTAATAGGCTGGGTGATAACTTGGCACATAAGAACCAAATGTTTGCATTAGCGCCCCTGGTTGCCTGTCAGTGCAACTATCTTATATGGATTCTCCAGAACATCCAGATGGCCCGTCCGTCCCTGACAGTTGGTGTATCACTTCAGGGGATGTCTGCAAATTTAGAGGATTTTAGGTTTTGAGGCGATTTCACTCTGGATCAAAATGGAGGCACCAAAGTCAACAAAAGATTTTCAATTGGTCAGCAGCCTTCAAGACGGCGCCTGCCAAAGTCCAAAAAATGTTTCTCCTACAGCGTCATGCATCCTACTGCACATGCTCACGAGGGCATTCACGTCTTTGTGGTTTGTTGACTTAAGACAACACATAAAAACAGCTTTTCTTTCATTTGAAGTGTCCCTTCATTACCATGAACACACACACTTTAGGTTGACTCAATCACAGACTATCCTGCTGCAACAAACTCAGTAAGCACCAAATGTGGTTTGATGCAACGCTGAAAAAAGTCCCAACAAATGCTCTTTTTCCTCCTGTTTGTTTGACAAAACTCAGACAGCAGCTGATGAGAAAATGATCAAACCTTCTTAACATCAAACTTTAAATCTGTGAGGAGTTTTTAAAGCTTCCTGTACAATCCGTTTGCCTGGAGCTTTGTTTTTGAGGAAACGACTTAGAGGAGGATTTTGTGTTTACAGGAGCTCAGATATCCTGTGAAGTCATCACAGTCTGTCAGCGAGCTGCTGCTGAGAGATTGATGACTGGGCTAAAAGCTCTGAAACTTTGCTGCGTCTCCTCGCCCACCTGCTCCCGCTGACACACTCACATCTCACTTTACGTTCTGTCAGAAGAGTGTGTGTAGGGGTGATTTATTAACCTCTTGTTTGGCATATTCGCAGATGGAGCTTCAAGGCAGATCTGCTCCCCAGTAAAAAACAGAAGTTGTGCAGAGTCGCTGGTGCACAGAGATCCATCTCAGTGAGAGTTAAACAGCTGCAGCAGCAGGACTGGATGCTGAGCTGTGAAAGCTCCTGTCGGGCACCATCACCTCCCAGAGAGAAGCAGAGCCTGGAGGAAACACTGAGGCAAACGGCTTCATCTCCCCTCCATCATCACCCTGCTTCCCTGATGTCATTGTTGTCTAATTGTGATGGTGAAACGGGGGAGTCAGGAGGAGGAGCGTCGCCTCCTGCTGCTCCTGTGATAGAGAGAATGATAGCCCACTGAGAGAGGTGCAATTTGTTTTCAATCCCTTGTTTTCTTGAATTTGTCTGATTTATTTCCCTTCATGCAGCAGTTTCTCTGCTCTGAAACCTGCTGTGTTCGCTGCAGCTGTCTGCTGCGTCTGATGTTCACCTGAGCACCAGGTGAGAACAGGTCAAAGACTGAGGCGGACAACAGAGAAAATGAAGGATCACATCCTTTAATGTAGTGACAGAACAAAAACTACACTGTGAAAATATTCCACTTAAAATTCTGTTTTAAAAACATCACCGAAGTACAAGTATTTCAGTATTATCAGGACAATGTACAGTACATGAAGTATTCATGTGTTCCCTGTCAGTGTTTGAGATGTGGTGGCGTAGAAGTAAAAAATTTACATCAAATGGAAATAGTTTAGTAAAGTACAAACACCTGGAAATGATACTCGATTTTTTCAAGTCTTTTGTGACGACTTGAACTTGTCACTTTGTGTTTCGACACTTTGAAGCAAGAGAATGTCAAAATTTGTGCTGACGTGACAGAGAAACTGATTTGAAAGAAAGTTTCAGCAGCTCAGCAAGTTGTTTTCAGGAGGGAATCAAACTGTTTCCTCCATTAATTAAGACATAATGAAAAGGCAAAACATTAACAATATAATCTCCACATTTTATAAATCCAGGCCATATCTGTGGAGGGACGTTCACTGCTTTGCTGTGACAATAAATAAAAGTTATCATAAGACACAGGAATGAAAAGGAGCAATGCACCATAATGAACTGAAAGAACTCACAAAAGTCATCAGCACTTTCATTAAATCTGCAGAAGAAAAGAATTCTGAACCTTTCAGTGAAGCATTTTGTGACATTTTGCTTCGAGGAAATCAAATTTAAAGCTTGAATTGAAAATCTGCTGCTAGAAATGAATTTCCTTCAGTTAATTCTGTTGTCACTGTGATCTGAACTGAGAGGGTTTCTTCTTCTTCTTCTTCTCTGTATGAAGCTCTTTACTGAGCTGGAAGCACCGACTCTCTGTCACTATGCAACTGAAATGAAAGGCTGTTTGAAGTGTGACAGTCTGATTAAAGCTGAGATGTTTCTGAGTTTCTCTGTGAGGAGAAAAAACAGCTCTGGCTGTAAACCAGGAGACGACAGTCTGCAGCGGCCCACGGAGACGACACGTTTCACAAGAAGCTGCTGCAACACTGAGCACCAAGAAACATTGAGCAGAGAGACGGACGCAGAAGACACGAAATCCCATTGGAGGAGGACAGAAGCTCAGCAAACAGGCCGGGCCAGTGTCTGAACCCTACAGAGTCTTCATCAGCATCTTCATCAGAGTCAACATGAACAAAAGACATGAAACAAGCACCCTCTGATCTATTGTCCAATAAAAATGCAGTTCAGCCTTTTATCCAATGCTGATCACATACCTCTTCTAGATCGACACGTTCGTCTGTCCTTCAGATTCTGAAGCAAAGTGCTGCAGAGAACATTCATATTTTCTTTTCTCTTTCTTTTGAAGTCACTTGACTAATTAGTGTCGATGAAACTGAAACAAGTGGAGCTGAAAAAAATAAATGACAGCTCAGTAATTTTGTGTGTGTGTGTGTGTGTGTGTGTTGTACCTGTGCCAGTAAGCGAGCTTGTTGAGGCCTTGCAGCAGCTCACTGACGGATGACAGACGCTCTGCTCTCACAGCTGATGTTCTGTCAGTGTCGCTGCATCCAAACATTAAAAGAAACTCACAGAAGGAGCCACGGCTGTGACAGAGGATTTATTAATGCTGTGACGGGATGTTAACCCGAAGTAAAATATTCTCCAGCCGCTCGATTTACTGTGGGAGAGGGTCACACTCACACAAACAAAAATACTGCAGGTTACTAAAGGAAAGCTTTTTATGATCCATGAGCTCAACCTCAACACAACACACAGGAGAGACTCACTGACTTTACACTCGAAACTCTCACATACAAGAAATACGTCAAAATGAGCTGAATTCATTAAAGGTGTTACTCAGAAAAGTACACACGGTGCTCTAAAGCAAACAGTCCTCACTGTTCAAAGTCTCATTTTCTGCTGAAAATTGTTTTAAATTAGTGATCAATCACCTGCAGACAACAGGTGACTTTTTTTGCCTCTTTCAAATGCTGAAAGCATTTTTACAGAATCCAAAGCAGCCAAACTAAAAGTGTGTTTAGTGAGGCTTTACAGGGGCAGGGGCGGGGCCACAGAGCTCAGCTGATGTCTGATTGGCCCTTGTTCACTTCACAGCACGTCATAGTTAGCTCGTGGTTGCACTAGCTGGCAAAACTAAGCATTGTTGGAAGGCAACAGTAGAGTGTGCATACGGCACTGCCTTGGGGGAGGGGGCGGGGCTTGTCCTCCCTGACTGCTAATATTGTTGGTGATCCTTTCAGACAAATCAGCCTCATGTTGATTTGCTTTGGTCAGTTCTGCTGATATTTACAAGCACAAAAGTCACCAGAATGCAAGAAGTGGAGTCTCTTTACTCAGACTGTATTTACAGCTCTGTGTGCACTTCACTGACAGCTTCAGTCAATCAGTGAAAACAAAATCACGTCTCTGTTATAATCACATGAGGCTTTGTTTGTATTTTATTTTTTTAATCTCCTCATGTCACTGAACTCGACACTTGGAGGTCTGTGAGCTGACGGTAACCAGTGAAGTTTATGTAAACTAAAGCTGAACCCAATGTTTCCTCTCATGTCAAAGCTCAGACTACAACATTTCAAGAGACCAAAAAACTCGAAATGAGAACGAGATATTTCAGGGGCACATTTGCATCATTGCAAGCAGTAAACATCTGCAGACTCTGGTCCTCCGTTTCTGCCTTCAGAGCAGGAAGTGAAGTGGCACTGTGCCAATAAACCCGAACCTCCACTTCACCTGCTGACCTGCTCACCAATTTAACAGCAGCAGAAGAGAAGCTGCTTGGCAAGGGGCTGCTGATTAACTCCCTCAGGAGGAGGTGCTGGATGGAGGACAGTGGGTGAAGAGGACATTATTCTTGTGTTAGCATCGTGTTAATGTGAGCGTCCTGCCCTTCAGCCTGGATGTGAGGACGAAGCAGACAGAAATGTGATTCAGCCGATCTGAAGGTTCAGCGGGCTCAGAAAGTTTGATGTTTTTTTGGTTGGAGGTTGTGTTTTGAGTAGTTTAAGCAGCTTAATTCCAGATGACCTCTCTACATGACAGGTGTTATACTGTCATTTGGGTTTTCCATAATAATTATGTGACTGTGTTTCCTGGATATGAACATCTGTTTCACGTCTGTATGAGCCATATTTCATTTTGATTTATATTTATGTGAAGTGGTTCCTCTGTACCACTAGGGGGCTGTATTGTATTGTGTTGTATTGATGAAACCTGAAGCTGTCATTACCTGGGGTCATGACAGGTCATTGAGGCTCGTGCCACTCTTTGTTCAGTGTTGCTAATTGTCCCGCTGAGAAGCAAACAGTTTTCGACTGTGCTCAGTTTACGTTGCGTTTATTTGTTTTTTTTATTGGACAAGTTGTCATTAACGAAGGATAAGCACTGTTGGTAATCGGTGAGAAAATAAATTACTGTGTTGTTATTGTCAGCCTAAAGGAGAACTTGCGTTTATTTCTGAGTACACGTCAAAACAATTGTACTGATAGCATTAGCAGCCAGTAATGGCTTAAGTATAGGACTTAGTTGCTACAACATCTGTGTGCTGAAGAGGGAGCTCTCTCTCTGTTGGTGTCTGTGAGGTCTCCTCCAGTTTTTCCATGAAAGGGTTTTTCTGATCCAGCTTAATGTTTGACTCTGAGTCATTGTTTGCTGAGAATCAAACTGAGTGACCTTTGTGTGTCATATGGCATCGTTGGTGCGTGGCTGCATCATACCCTCCATCTGCAGCATGGGCATGAACGTTGTTACCTACAAAACTGTTGAAATCAGCTGAAGATGTCAATCCTACTGTAAACCTTCACACCTCTGATGAATCTGCAGGAGGAAGGACAGCTGAAGTCAAATCGAGGTTCCTTACAGTCTGAGCGGGGCCACCACAGAGTGCCCGTGTGTTGATGGAAAGGTCGTGGACGGGCGACGCCTTCCCAGGAAGAAAGAGCAGCTCTGTCACGTCAAAATTTTTGTTTTTCATATATCCCTTTGAGGAACTTCTTCTGCTGTACAAACACAAAGCCTCCATACAAAAGCTTAGAACCAAAATTAGCAACATAATATTTTATTCACCTACTTGTAGCTGAGAACATATTTTGCTTTGTATTTAAAAACAGCAGTGAGTTTTGATGCTCAGCCTTGTTTTTTCACAAATGTCTTTCAGTTACATGTTGCAGCCAGAATGGATTATTTCTGCCGTGAGCCCATTTTTGTGTCTGTTAATGACCACAGCTGTCCAACCCTCAGCAAGCTATTGACACAGTCTGTTGTACTAAGTAGACTGCTTTGCTGCAGTTCCTCTCACGTCCACCAGATGTTGCTGTGATCAAACTGACTGAACTGAGGTGAATAAGAAAACCTCAAACTTCTCTTTACAGATAAAGTCAGGAGAGTTTTGAACCCGCAGGTTCAGCTCTCAGCAGGCTTTTACTTTCACGTCCACATGCAGGGTCATTTTCAAGAGCAGAACAACTTTAGTTTTTGCTTGTTGGTGCTGTTTCACTGCTCTCACAGAGTCAGATAGAGAGGAAGCTAAGCTACCCTCACTGCTTCAGTTACGTGTAAGTTCATGTTTTACTAAAATGCTGTCTTCAGCAACAACGGCAGAGAATTACAGCTAAGCTATGCTAAGCTAACAGACTAGTCTGTTACAGTGTGCTCTCCTAAAGAGGCTCTACCTTTAGCCAGGCTGCCACTGCAAAGAAGAATCTGTTTTTACTGGCTTTTCTGTTAAAGAAATGAAGGTCAAGTATGAATGAAATAAAACAGAACTTCATTTCAAAGACACACCACAGGAAACCGGCGTGACCTGCATTTGTAACTCTGTTCCAGACAAAAGAGACTTTAACTTAAAACACAGACGACACTGAGACAAGTCTGAGACGATCAAAGCAAGAGACTCAGTTCATAAAGTTACTTTAGATTATAAACCACAAATACAGCTGGAAACACATAAACTGAGAAACTAAAGAACTATAGACACAAACACACACACATGCACACAGTCGCAGCTGGTAAAGAGGCTGCAGGACTGTGATCCCTGCAAACGCACAGTTCCTCTACTTCTGTTCTGAGTGTTGGAGGTAAAAGAGAAAATGAAGCAATAATATGAAATCGAATGTGGCCCTTCCCCCTCCCGTCTTCCTCTCTGTTTCCATCCTTCATTATTTTTCTCTTTTCATCTCTGTGGTCTTGATTACAGAAGGTGCCGTCTCCTCTCCTACCCACTAATGAATCTCACACTGCCTTCATCTCCACTCTCTCATGTTTCTCTGCCTCCCACGCACGGTGTTTTCTCCTCGGCCACGTCATTTGCTGGTGATCCCCCTCGTTATCAGGCTGTCCTCCGCCTGCAGCTCTGCTCTGCTTCTCCTCCTCAAGACTCTGAAGCTCCAATATGCCTTAAGGTGTCATTCCCGTCTCGCCCTCACTTCTTGGTGAGATACACACACATCTCTCAGCTTTGGTGTATTTACACTCAGATGCAGCGGCAGGAAGCTGCAGCGGCTCTGAGGATTCATTTGTACCAAAATCTGAATTTTTATACAGTTTCATTTTAAAAGGGTTTGGTTAGAAACTGTCTGCACTCTGCGCACACACACACGAACACTTCTGAACTGAGTGGCTGTCCAATCAAAGAGCCTGTGTGCTCAGAGACCCTCAAGCTATTGTTTCTATCCAGACTATTACCCACAATCCCCTGCAGAGCTGTCGAGGACTCAGGGGTTTCACTGCAGCCTATTAGAGAGAAAGAAGTGAATGAAGAAAAAGTGGCTGGTTCAGTAAAAAAATCAAACAAAATGAATAAAATAAAATGCATGCAGGACCTTTATTTGTACCATGGATTTTAAATTATTACAAAATGCTATAACAGAAAATACAAGAAGTCTTTTAGTTTAATGTCACTTAGAAAAGAAGGTTCAGTCTGAGTCTCTTTAAACACGATGTGACCAGTGAAGAGCAAAGTATAACCAAACGTCGAATTTCTGTTCCAGAAGCAAAAAAAAAAAAAAAGTCATTTGAACTCCCTCACATTTTTAGAACAACAGTAAAAAATAAAGACACTTTCTTGACAGTAAATTGCTGTTTGACTGTGTGTGGTCGCACAAAGGATCTAAAGTCGCTAATGGGTTTTAGCAACCTTTGATGAACAACATTTCCCATAAGCTCTAGAGGTTCACAGCTGGACAGAGGAGATAAGTTACGTCAAGTATTTTCAGAGGTGTGTCCAAATTTTGAGTGAGTCGACTTGACAAATTAAAGACTTTCAACTTGACTTGGACAAACAGATGAAAACACACACACACACAGAGTAATGTGTGGTATGGTGTTTTCAGTTTGGTTTTGGAGCAGCAGAGAGCACAGCTTGTTGTGAAATAAAGAGGAGAAGTGAACATCTTCAGCTGCCTGTGTGTGTGTGACTGACAGGTGTACTGACGACTGACTGCAGAGACGGCTTTAATGGAGGAAAGTGACTTTGCCAGCTGCTGCAGCTTCAGTGAAGGTTTGTTTAATGTGTTTGAGTAACTGGCAGCTTCGCTTCATGTTCCAGCTTTTCTGAGAGAAACTGAACAATGTGAGATAAACACCTGCTGCCTGGTGCTGTTCTTTACGTTCTCTCCCCCATTTTCCCCCCTTCTCTCTTTCTCTGTCTTCTCCTCCCATCTCTCTCCATCTCTCCTCCTGCCTCTCTTTTTCTGTTTGTCTCTCCCAGTCTCCACCTCGTCTCTCTTTCTCTGTCTTCTCCTCCCATCTCTCTCCATCTCTCCTCCTGCCTCTCTTTTTCAGTTTGTCTCTCCCAGTCTCCACCTCGTCTCTCTTTCTCTTTGTCTCTCCTTCCATCTCTTCCCCATCTGTCTCTCTTTGTTTCTCCCCATCCCTCTCTCTCCATCTCTCCACCTCTCCTTTGTCTTTGTCCCATCTCTCTCCCCCGTCTCTCCTCCCATCTCCCCTCGTGTCTCTCTCTCTGTCTCTCCTTCTGTCCTCCCCCCCTCTCCCTCTCCATCTCTGTCTCTCCTTCTGTCCCCTGTCTCTCTCTCTCCGTCTCCTTCTCCATCTCTCCTCTGGTCTGTCTCTCTGTCAGGATCACGGTTGTTCTGTAAGCTGGAGGAGATGAGACAAGCTGGGCGGAGTCTCCCTGAACTCCATATCATAGATTGGCTCATCCAGCTGCTGCTTGTCCTTCACCACATGCATGACAGGTAGGGAGACAGTCGCCATGGCAACCTTAATTCCTTGCTTTCCTCCTCAAGTCCATGTTTTGTTTCTGACCCCGTTCTTTCTGCACTCTGTGCATATTTGACATATTGTGGATAATTCAGATCATTACTTCATTAGTGACCTCACAGTGATCAGCTGGAGGTCAAAGGTCAGCCAGTGAATAAACGTTATGAAGTGAAAGCATACAGACTTGCTCAGTAGCTTCACACATCACATGATCGATCAGTCCGGCAATAAATGAATCAATCAATAAACAGTCAAATCAAGAAATGAATCAAAGTTGTGTTTGTCCCGTTTCTTTGCTGCTGCACTGCTTGGTAAATCCTTCACCGAGATCTGAAGGCCGAGAACGTCCTCCTGAAGCGAAACCTCCTTAAAATTGATGAGTTTTATCTGTTGCTGTTGTGTGCGTGAGTGCGTGTGTGTGTTGGACATTGGTTTGTTACAGATTCTCTAATGCTGCTTCAACAACAACAAAGACTCTGAAAAACAGGATTATAAATAGAAACCTGCTTCCAGCTCATTATGAGTCCATAACAAAGCAGGGAAAGTGTGTGTGTGTGTGTGTGTGTGTGTGTGTGTGTGTGTGTGTGTGTGTGTGTGTGTGTGTGTGTGTGTGTGT
>JAQFJA010066741.1:0-13964 GCA_029874485.1 Naso brachycentron
ATAATTATTATTTTGTGTAATTAAAGTGTGTTTCCACAAATGTAACCCTTAAGACTTCAAAGTTTCAGGTGCTGAATGGTTAATGAGGTATCTGCATATGACAGGATCCTTAATACTTAATGCCATGATTTGATATTTACAGTTCGGTGAAATTTCTGTTTGGTTTAGCAGGGAAATAGGAAGATACCTCCCCACCCCCCCCCCCAAAAAAAAAAAAAATTAAAAAATTAAAAAATTCTCAGTACACAGTATTAACAACACAACATACATGCAGACATATTATATGTGCTCGTGGTGTGTATCAGGGGAATACCTAAATTAAATGGAAACTCTCCAAAGTCAAACAGGGTAATAGAGTGCAGGATCATAACAAAAGGTGGTTGTAATATACAAATGTATTTGAAAACAAGACTAGATGAAAACCTAGAATATGGCTGGATTGCATCTGGGTAAGATGTGTAAATGTGGTTAATGTGGGTCTGGGTAGTCAGTGGCAGAGTTGATATTTTACACCAAAGCAGCAGAAAGAAGGAACCACCAGGGAAAACAGCAAATAAGACTTAACATGACATAAACAGCTCTGATTAAATACATGTAATGTTAAGTCCTTAAAGTAGAATGTAAAAGATGCTAACTATGGATGAGAAATATCCAACATTTCAACCCCAAAAGCCACATTATAGGACTAAAAAACAACAATGTGGTAGTATGTGGTGTCTTTGATATGAAAAAAATGCAGAACTTACATGTGGAGAAGCAACCTCCATCTATCTGTCTGTACCGATGCTTCATACAACTCCTGCTAGAGTGACAGTGTCTGTCCTCATCAGCGAGAAGCAGGAAGCACCGCTGTAGGTCCCACTGTCCTGCATCTACTCATGGTGATAATGTGATGTGATTTCAAGCGAAAAACAGCTATTTTCTTCTTACCAGGATGAATGGTGGGTCAGAATCTCAATCACAACCCAATATAATAACAACACATCTACTATGTGATTACTTAACAGCTTGGGGAGACGTTTCTTGGCTTTCAGTTGTCTTTCCTAGCGCGACTGCTCCACACACCACAGGAGGCAAGAAATGCTCCCTGGCAACGTAATGATTGTTTGTGTGGATTAATTTTGAAATGACAACAACCAATGAGGACAGACCAGTGATTGTCTGACCAATCCTGAAAGTTGGTCGCTCACTTGCTCACTCACTCACCTCTCGTTAGCTCTGTATTCACTCTTCAGAAAATGAAGGCTGTGACAGGCACTCTTTGGCCAATCACAGGTCATTTCATATTGGCTGCTCTATGCTGCGCTTCTTAGCAACAGGTGACATCACTAAGAATTGAACTAAGATTGGCCATTACAGCTTTTCTCGATTGCTAAGACATTTCTCGAAACTAAGCTCCATTTCTCAAAGCTTTAAACACAAATCCAAAACTGCACACTCAACTCCCCAAACGTCAAACTTCCAGGTCAAAACCATTTACTCTTGCTGAAAAACCAAACTTTGCCTTCACTGAAGGTTCCGATTAGTGAGTGAACAATTTTGTCTCAGTGTTTTCAGTCAGTAACGGTGTGCTGGCTGAGTTTACAGTGTCAAATGCGTGTGCTTTCTGATTGAACACAAGGTGCAGGCAATGGTAATTAAGAGGATCTGTGTGTACAGTTTTGCACAAAAAGTTCAGCTAATTTGAATCAAGTGTGTAAACAGGTCAATACGGTTTACAGTTTTGGGAAATGGGTGTGTCTTTTGGCAGATGGCATTATGCATCAGGATATTTAGTTCATAAGTCTGGTAATAGTGCATAAGCAACTGAGAAAAACTAATGGAAAAGGGCAGCTGATCACCAGTTTTGTCCAATGAATGAACAGCAGAGATGGGGGAAGAAAATTCTGACACAGTAAACAAAGTGTTTTCTTTGTACGTTGTCCTCTCGCAGTGCGAGGACAAGGAAAGTCACGCATCCATCAAGATTACGCCTTTGTGGAAACGCAGTATTTATCTGTTTACAGGAATCAGGCTGACAGATTCACCTGCCAAAATGCTTGCAATAATCAGTGATAGCCCTTCACCTGTAATATCAGAGAATGGAAGTTTGATATGTGAACATGTTTTATTTATTGAAGTTTTGTTTCAGAGATCTTGGCCTGAATTAAGATGAGAACTCATGTATGACGATTGTGTGACAGCTGTCACTGACTTCATTTCCAGGCTTTGATCATTTATACAATCCACATGTGCAGGTGGTAAAGTGGTGAGAGGAGAAGGCTGTGTGTGTGTGTGTGTGTGTGTGTGTGTGTGTGTGGGCAGAGTGTGTGCCAAGCACTTGTGTTCAGCGCAACACCATGCCTATGTGGAAACTAAAATCAAACTAACTCGCTGTGACCCGCTGCTAAGTGTTTTATAGTTCCATCTGTATTTTTTCATCTCAGGACTGAGCTTTATTTCGTGGTGTCACCATCAAGTGTATCTGATTCCCGTGTCTGAAAAGCTTTGTGGTCGCCCCATGCATGGGTGAAAGGATGCACTTTTCCCATGATATTTGTATTAATACCAACATTTACGTTGAAAAATGTTTAAGCACATTTCACCCCTGTTAAATCAAGTTTTTTTGTGCACAGCAACCGTTAAATGAGGCCCCATGTCGGTACAAGTCACATAATCCAGACAGGAGCAGGCAAAAAGGCAATGGTCAAAAATCAGACAATGGTCAAAAATCAGACAATGGTCAAAAATCAGGCAATGATCAAAATACACTGTGGTTAGGGTTGGACTTACAAGATAGAATGCTGCAACGTGGCAACACTAGGGAACAGTGAGACACAGATATACACAGACAACAAGGAGACAGGTGTGACCACAGGAAGTGAGGGAAGACGCAAGGCAGGACACACTGGGAACCGCCTGATCAAGAATGCAGAGACAATACTGTTATACTTTAGTCCAGATAAGATGGCAAATGAAATGCAGTATGTCTTACGAGTATTTATTATTTTGCGGAAAATTCTTTAGGAGTATTCATAAAAAATAGAATGAATTCAAGTCAACTTTCCAGCATTTTGTTAATGAATTTGACCAATGTAACACTTTCACATCTAGTGTGAAGAACAAAAAAGCTGTTAGGACATTAAAGGAATTTTATTTTGCTTGTGATATGAATACATAAGCCCTGGCATAGTGAATGCATTTGTTTATCTGTATTTGTGAAGAAAGATTGTGTCTTTCTTTTGTGTCTATGTCTATGTCTGTGTTTTATGGTAAAAGACTTACTGCAAAATAAAGTTTCAAGTTTAGAAAAAAGGAATACAGAGACAAGGGTGAGCCTACAAAATAACAGGAAACAGGAAATGACAGGAAATAAAAACCTACTTTCAAAATAACAATAGTGGACTAACCTCACAAACTAACAACAACTATCTCAACAAATCCAGTTTGAAAAAAAGAAAAATCAGTTGATCCTATCCTAGTATGAGTGCACAACATGGGAATCAATTCACCAATTCACAACACACCCACAACATCCACGCGAAGACGCACCTGTGCAGCTTTTGGGTGTAATCAACCGGATTTAATGGCGCAGCTGTGTAGCAGTTCAGTTTGGCCTATTTGGTCTCATCAGGCGGCACAGAGGATCGAGCGGACCGGAGCTTTACCATGGCGTCTGCACTGATGGCTTGGGTTTGCATCGCTTTTGCACTAGCCCAGCTGAACAACGCAGATAGCCACCGACATGCCCGTTTGACTGGCCAGCACGGGCTTCGTGACGGCCACACGCCGCCGTTTGATGCGGCTGTAGAAGACCGGACCGAGCGAAGGTTCTTCGCGCCGGTTTGGAATTTCCTCCAAGGTACTCATGTCTGTTTCTTTGTCCAACATTTGGAAAAACATTTATCAACAGTCGAAAAATGAGAGAAATAACTAAAGTTGTTCTAAAAGTCTCGGCCTAGGCTAATGTTGGCGTAATGTTTAATGGTAAGGCTACATAAATTATGGTGAACTATTGGTAATTCACATGTCCTATTAATGGAATGAAAAATAATTTCACATATCACAGAGCAGCCTAGTCCTACAATCTTAAAGCGTAAAAAACATAACTCATTTCTGTTATGTACAAACTTTAATCAGGCTAATAAGTACACAGCGATTAAGTTAGTTTTACACAACACTAGGCCTATATAGGCCTACATAAGAAAGCAGTTTTTTTTTGTTTTTTTGTTTTTTTTTTACAAAGACACGAGATATATGGAACTTGCATGAAATTTTGGACAGTTCGTACCATATTTATCTTGTTTAGAGCCACATTGTGTAGAAATTGGCATATTTTGGTGCCCTCAGTAGTTTCTTTAGTGCAACGCCACTGTCAGTAACACAAGTCCCAAGTCTAACTTCAAACAAAACTCACAACAGTGTTGTTGGAGGCATTAATTTAAAGCCTAATTTTGGCTGTAGCTGACGCTGACCGGCTGAAAATGACGTTGTGTACGTGCAGTGAGGGATTCATTAGGTCAGGTGTGACCAGAGGAAAAACGCCACGGAGAAACAGTTTTCAGACCGCACGCTCCCCTTGTTGATTCTACTTTTACCGTTTGTTTGTTTTGCTACTTTGAATTTGAATCGTTGTCTTTATCAGACGTTTAACACTTGATACGTTTTAAACTTGATGATATGCCAACATTTACGCACCAAACATATTCAAATATCCATTCATTTAAGCAAGTCATCCCACAGTAAGAATACAACAAAGCATGAATTTACGAGTTTGAAGTCTCTGGCGTCTGACTGTCTTTATTTGAACTGTGAGAAAACCAGAATAAATATTATGTGTTCAACTATATGTTGAAGTAAAATGTAGGTAACAGTGTAATCCTACCCTCTCAGTGAAAGTAGCCTATGTAGTCAGAAACAAAAAATAAGGGGAATGTATTAAAGACATCGTACCTCTAAAATCATTTTGAAGCTGTTATGTTAAGGTCAAAAAGTTACATTAGTCTGCTTGAATTGTTTATTGTAACTTGACCACCAAATACAAGCACCTGAAAAGCTTGCATGACCCAATACTAGCCCCACTCCGAGCCTGTCATAATTTTCTGTCAGTGTTTTTGAGGCACACTGATATTCCAGAGTGGAAACTAGGAGTCATTCATCAATTACGTCTGATTATTAATGGGGGGGGGGGGGTAGTTTTATATTCAAGCTGTGTAACATTTCCCTTTGTTTGAACATTTACTAACATTGCTCATTAGTGTCTCTTCTGCTACTATTAGTAATAGTATGTTATTTTTAACTTCTGTCTAGAAATTTCATTAAGTTAGAAGTTAGAGCCTTTAGGGCGTTATTATGAGTGCCTGTGGTTTCATGAATAAAGGAATTTAAGAAAAAAAAAAAAAAAGCATCCTGAGTACATTTTGGATAAATTCAGTTACCGTTTATCAGTGTTTCGGAAGCCACAGCTTTACTTGGAGATCCTCAAACATCATGAAATCATGATGCTCAAGTAATCATCACTCCAAAACTTGGAATTTCACTATTGCAGCTCCACAACGTTGATTCAGATTATCACAGTTTCAGAATGTTAGTATGTGAGCTTTAAGATTATATTGTGTGATACATAAAACATGTTTATTTCCTGACAAAATTGGCAAATTCATAATTGCAATGAAGGTAGGCTTCATTTGAGGTCTCACAAAAATGATTGTTTTAAAAGCAACAAATGGTCACATGTGAATAACTGATAGTTCATCAGGTAATTCATGAATAAATCTAATGAATTTTCATGCATGAATTCGTGCAGCAAGTCTACAATTTCTTTTAAAATGGGTCACTTGTCAACCTTTTTTAAAATAATTATTAACCTGAAGCTATAGGAAGTCTTATGCAAAGATTTTTCTTATCTTACATTATGAATTTAAATTTAAACTTGTCCATTTTAGTTTTGTAATAAGGTGAAGCTAGCTGCTATGAGTAGCCTATTCAAGCTTCTTCCATTTCAGGTTTTACAAATTAGATTGTTAGTGTCTTTGTGGTTCATCATTATTTCATTTAGTTTGCTTTTTCAGAAGCATCTGGACAAAACTAAATGCCAACAGAAAAAATGTTTGTTCCATACATTTTTCTTTCTAATTTCATTTCCAGGCAAAATTATCTTGCACATCATGTGATGTCTCCATAGGATACCTGGCCTGACCCTAACCCACAGTTAATAAACCTCCATTTGGAAGGTGAATGATTTGGATAAAGAAATAATGGCTTTACTAAAGAAACCACACATGAATTATTTAAAAGAGATAAGACTAAACATTCCATGAGGAATAAAATCTGCCCTTGTATAGCACCAAAGGACACAAATAGAGCTAACATAACAAATGCCCTCTTGACCCTCAATGAATGTTGCTGTGAATTTTCACCCCTTCATTTGGGCTTAACTACCTTTCAACTTACCCTCAAGAAATGACCTTCATCGGTGGATAAACTTAACATTTCCTTCAGAGTAAAGTGTCATGTTTGCTTATTTAGGGTTTTTATTTATTTTGCATTTGTGTCAACAGTTGAATAAAAATGAAGATGCTGCTGGTTAACTCAAGATAAAACTTAAACGTGTGCTCACTTTAGTAGGCTATAATTATTTCAAGTCGTTTGCACTATACTAAATGTCTTCATATTAACCGTCTCATTTGTTTGCTGATTTAATAGTCAGTGTGAAGGACAGGAACAGCCTGAGCAGCATTGTAAAGGTCTGCTCCAAAATAATCGGAGTTCATCAAAGAGACCTGTGTTCCCTCTGCCCTCTGGGAGAAGTGTGTGGTCCAGAAAGTCAAGGAATTATTGACCAACATGACCACGTCTTGTTGCCGTAATGCCTGGCCTGAGAGGCTGGCGCTTCATATCTCCACTGAGGAAAACAAACCACCATTCAAAGTCCTTCATTCCGTCTATCAGACAGTAGTCTCAGGAAATGAACACTACATTTTTCTATTCTGGGTCATTCACATGATCTGACCTGAAAACAGCAGTGCTCCGTTCTTTACCACACCTTCAGAATGCGTGTTTTATTTCTTGTGTATCCTTCGCCTTGTGTTTAACCATACTGTGGTTTGAACTGTGATTCTTGTAGCTGTGGCCTGTGCATTGATTTTCTGAATGCAGTTGGATGCACTCTAGGAACTTTATTTGTTCATTGTTTGAAAACTTGGTCTGTATACTCCTTGCCAGGCCTTCATGTATTTTCATTATTTAAAGAGCCACACAAAGGTGCCAGCATGCCAGTCTTCATATTGATTTATTTATTTACTGTCTGACAAACTTCTGTCTGCTGTTCATTTGTAAATGTATGTATGGTCTTGGTAGACTGTTGAAACTGAGATGACCTTAGGGATTAATAAAGAGTTGAAAAGCAGTTAAAAGTGAATTGAAATTGGTGCACATACAGTGGTAGCCAACTGATTTCATCTCTTGGCAAGAAAGTAAATATGCTTTTCCAAATGCCATTTCTTTTTTCTCATTCCAGAAAGTGGAAGAAATCCAGAGGCACATTACAACCAGCCACTGTATCGCTGCAGTAACGGAACACTTTTTCTGCGTTTTTCCTGCATTCGCTACTCAAATCTGCGTTTTGAAGGTGTTTCTTTTGTCCATTTACAGCATGTCATTACCTTCAGGAAATAAAATGACATTGGTTGTCATAAACTTATTCATATTGTCCATCTTTTTCCTTAGATGGGACGCTGTTGTTGTCACTGCCTGACAGTTGCCACAGTTCTGTTCATGTATATAAGTGGTGGGTGCTGGTGAAGCTTCCTTATACTGGCTGCAACTCAGCAGTACAGGTAAAATGTTTCTATTTGTCCAAAAATGTACAAATTTTCAGGCTCCCAAGAACTTCATTTATAGCCACGTGATGCCTTGTCCGAATCTTGAGGGCTGCTTATTTCTTTAACTGAACCAACATCTGCCAGAGCCAATATTTCAACAGGTTTCTTCCCTTTTGTTAAGGCTGATAATCTGTGAATAAATCTAATTCTCAGGCTCCCTCAATTTGCTTTGATAGAGCCATGTAATACCTTGTGTGACTTGTGAGTTCAACTTCTGGTTATTGAACAATACCAACACCTGCAAGAGCTGGTAGTGCTGCAGGTGTCCCCCCTTTTCTTACAGCTTTTTGGAAAATAAATCCTATAAGAGCAGTAAATGATCTGCCAAGAATTCCCCAAAATTTTATTTTAAAAAATTGCTCTTTTTTTTGCCTTTTTTTTTCTTTTTAAAAACAAGCCAATTAAGGAAATAGAACATAACATTATTCTTGGCTCTGAAAGTAAAGGCCATTCTGAAGAGATTTCTTCTTTAGATTCCTCCCACTTGTCTGTCCCTAGAATGGAGATGGAAGTGGTTCCCAACCACTGAAAGTACTCTACTTTGATCGTCTACTGAAGAAGAACATGACAGGCGTGATTGTGTGCGAGAGTCCAATGATGTTACCAAGCGCCGCATCACCAGTGGTGACTTGTGGAGAAGCACATGTCACTTTGATGCTTCCTCCTGAAACAAACCTGATGAAAGTGAAAGAGCTTGGTAAGGACAAGGTAACAGGTAACATGAAGAAACCCATGAGTATGAATACTATTATGGTGGATTAACTCCAGCGGGCTATCAGAGATACAGGTTTCAGTACATTATGCCTCAATAAGTTGTAATGCAAATGTATGCCATAACTCAGTGTTTCAAATTTCATTCTTTAACATGCAGAAAACACAAGGCAACATTAACCAATTGTGCTTGTCTAGCTGTTGAATGTCAGTCTGATAATGTACCTAGCTGCTGCTCGACAGTATGTACTTACTGCATTGGTGTGTTGGACTGTGACTGATTTAGTCCAATGTTGTGTTATATTTAGTTGTTTCAGAGGAATTGGAAGGGCGAGGAACAAAAACTATGTATATTTTCCATTTGACGCATATATGAGGGTTTCAATGGCACAAGTTACTTATATTTTAGTGATAATTTCGGGAGCTGGAGTGCTACACAGTCAGCTAGGGTGATAGCTGTCCAACAAACAGCCAGGCAAACTTTGATTAAAACCATCCCTAAGTTTTGCAGACCAAGTAGAATCCGAGCTGTCCTCCGGCAATTTTTATTTCATCAGTGAAAGTTTATAATTGAAGCGCAATAATGGACGATCTTAGAAATTTGAGTTTATTTTTGGCAGATTTTTTCACCAACAAAGGATACAGTGTGAGACTACAGAGGACGTCCAGTGCGTTATTTGTGGAGATATCAAGGCTACCAGACAGCGTAAGTTAAGTGTAAGTCAAGTTTTGATGGATGGTTAAACAATTAGTATAAATATTAAAATATGCAATTTTTACAGGATTCTGCCTTTGAGCTTGTTTATGTTGACTCTTCTGGGAAGTTGTGCATGGTCCTTGCAGCCTGTGTGCCTGTGTTCTCTAAAAAAGTTGGAAGGCATCATGTTAGAAGATCTCTGGAGGAACCAGATTTATTTGACTTGTGGGGCTTTGATGATATTCCTGTTGGACAATTTGATCCAGAAACAACACAAACGACGGCGAGCACAGGAACTGATACGCTCACCAACACAGCAGAGGAAAATGATAATGACGTTGATGCAGAAATACTTGAGTTGTGGGGATTTGAAGATATTCCTTTAGTGCCCTATACTGGCATAGACATAGAAATTCCAGGGTCTGGTGCAACCACAACAACACGTCTCACTGCCACTTCATCAGCAACAACAAACTCAGGTTCGACAACCACCAGCGGCACATCCTCTACTACCACTAGTAGTTCATCCTCCACAACCACCACAGCTACTTCATCTAGCACCACCAGCGCTGCCTCATCCACCACTACCAGCGCTCCGTCATCTACCACCACAAGCGCTCCTTCATCTACCACCTCCAGCGTTCCTTCATCCACCACCTCCAGCCCTCCTTCATCTACCACCACCAGCGCTCCATCATCCACCACCACCAGCGCTTCCTCATCCACCACCACCAGCGCTGCCTCGTCCACCACCTCCAGCGCTCCTTCATCTACCACCTCCAGCGCTGCCTCATCTACCTCCTCCAGCGCTGCCTCAACTACCACCTCCAGCCCTCCTTCTTCCACTACCTCCAGCGCACCTTCATCTACCACCACTAGCGCAGCCTCATCCACCACCTCCAGTGCTCCTTCATCCACCACCTCCAGTGCTCCTTCCTCTACCACCTCCAGCGCTCCTTCATCTACCACCTCCAGCCCTCCTTCTTCCACTACCTTCAGCGCACCTTCATCCACCACCACTAGCGCACCTTCATCTACCACCACTAGCGCTCCTTCATCTACCACCTCCAGCGCTGCCTTATCTACCACCTCCAGCGCACTCTCATCTACCACCACAAGCGCTCCTTCATCTACCACCTCCAGCGCAGCCTCATCCACCACCTCCAGTGCTCCTTCATCCACCACCTCCAGCGCTCCTACATCTACCACCTCCAGCGCTGCCTCATCTACCACCTCCAGCTCTGCCTCATCCACCAGCACCAGCGCTACCTCATCCACCACCACCAGCGCTGCCTCATCCACCACCACCAGCTCCCAGTCATCCACCACTACCAGCGCTCCTTCATCCACCACATCCAGCGCACCTTCATCCACTACCTCCAGCGCACCCTCATCTACCACCACGAGCGCTCCTTCATCTACCACCTCCAGCGCAGCCTCATCTACCACCTCCAGCGCTGCCTCATCCACCACCTCCAGCGCTGCCTCATCCACCACCTCCAGCGCTGCCTCATCCACCACCTCCAGCGCCCAGTCATCCACCACCTCCAGCGCTCCTTCATCCACCACTACCAGCGCTCCTTCATCTACCACCTCCAGCGCTGCCTCATTTACCACCTCCAGCGCTCCTTCATCTACCACCACTAGCGCTGCCTCATCTACCACCTCCAGTGCCCCTTCATCAACTACTACCAGCGTTCCGTCATCCACCACCTCTAGCGTTCCGTCATCCACTACTACTAACGCTCCTTCATCCACCACCTCCAGCCCACCTTCATCCACCACCACTAGCGCACCTTCATCTACCACCACCAGCGCTCCTTCATCTACCACCACCAGCGCACCCTCATCTACCACCACCAGCGCTCCTTCATCTACCACCTCCAGCGCAGCCTCATCCACCACCACCAGTGCTCCATCATCCACCACCACCAGCGCCCCTTCATCCACCACCTCCAGCGCCCCATCATCCACCACCTCTAGCGCTCCGTCATCCACCACCTCCCACGCTCCTTCATCTACCACCTCCAGCGCTCCTTCATCCACCACCTCCAGCGCTCCTTCATCTACCACCTCCAGCTCTGCCTCATCCACCACCACCAGCGCTCCATCATCCACCACCAGCGCCCAGTCATCCACCACCACCAGCGCCCAGTCATCCACCACTACCAGCGCTCCTTCATCCACCACCACTAGCGCACCTTCATCTACCACCACTAGCACTCCTTCATCTACCACCACTAGCGCTCCTTCATCTACCACCTCCAGCGCACCCTCACCTACCACCTCCAGCGCTCCATCATCCACCGCTACCAGCGCTGCCTCATCCACCACCTCCAGCGAACCTTCATCCACCACCACTGGCGCTCTTTCATCCACCACCTCCAGTGCCCCTTCATCCACCACTACCAGCACACCTTCATCCAGCACCACCAGCGCTCCTTCGTCTACCACCACCAGCGCTCCTTCATCAACCACAATTAGCTCCAGTTCAACAACCACCAGCGGCGCATCCTCTACTATCACTAGTAGCGCCTTTGCCACTACCACGACCTCCAGTTCAACAACCTCTTCTACAACGTAGAGGACTGATCGTCCCATGTTACAAGAGATGTGTTCACATGTGCAATGTACAAATTAGGGAAATGAGGAAATAAAACCAATCAAATACTAATTTTTGAGTCATCTTATATTATTTCTGTATCTTTACATTTGAATCTTGAACATTCCTTATTCATTTTGTATTTTTCAGTATAACTGCACATTCTTCCATTCTTTTGACCAATTCCCCTTGTTGAGCAACAGCATAATGCTTCTAGTTTCAATATACTGAATTTTAATTCCTGCAAACCTAGTTTTTCACATTTTATTCTTCCCTGTTAGATCACACCAAAAAACTCTTACACAGTTTTTTGTTTGCATGTGTGGTCAGGAAAACACTTCAGTTGAAAGTAATGTACAGGTTTTGAAGCGGGGGCTTTAACTTGAATCTTGGCCTCTTGGCCTATCATGTTGAAAGTTAATCCCTTTCTCAAGTTGTTTTTTTTCATATGGTAATTTTTATGTTTGCTTAAAGGAATAATCCGGTGTAAAATTAACCCAGGGTCTTTTTCTGAACGGACAATCATCAAAGAAGACCTCCAGCGTTTTTTTCACTCATCGACCTGTATTGGGTTTGACCGGAGCAAAGTTACAGCCCAAACAATCCAAAAGGAAGGAGCCCGGTTGAAGATTTCTTCCAAAGAGTTTGTTGTGTGTGGCAGTGTGGTCCACTATAAGCTGATATTACTTCCAACCACTTAGTGAATAGTTTGTAAAATAGTTTGTAGAAATCTTCAACCGGGCTCCTTCCTTTTGGATTAATTCGGTGATCGACTAGTACGGACTTTCATACGAGAGTAGCGAGGGTGACGATAGGTAAGTCTTCTGAGTTTTTAATAACCTCCCGGTTAGTATTAGTTGTTAAAAGAGCCGGTTTTGTAAGCGTGTGCGCACCACCCCATTTCGATGCATGTTAGCCATTTTTGGGCTGTAGCTTTGATCCGGTCAAACCCGATACAGGTCGATGAGCAAAAAAAACTCTCTGGAGGTCTTCTTTGATGATTGTCTGTTCAGAAAAAGACCCTGGGATCGTTTTACGCCGGATTATTCCTTTAAGGTGTGCAAAGAATTAAGACAGCTTCTTCAAATTTTGTTTAAGTGGAATGCATTTGGGTTGTTCTTTGCTCATATGTTATTTGACTTGATTCCATTTATAGGCTACATACTGTAAAATCCCACATATTAAAAAAATAATGGAAGATACTTGACTTAGTCAGTTCTATCATTCTACATATACTGTATACAGCAAGAACACTGTGTAAATAAACAGGGCTTTTGAAAATGGCAATCAAGGAGCTAAAGGCAAAACAAATTTATCTTAGTCTGTAGTCTTTCGAGTGTTTCAATACTGCATCAGTAATGTTACAAAATGTAGGATGCATCCTCATGACAGCATGATAGTTGTGCCTCGCTTCAAATAGAGAATTAATATTGCAGAGGCATCCTGTGATTAAAAACCTTAATTAACTTATTTGTTTGTTTGTTTGTTTAAAAAAAAAGACTAGACATCTCAAGTTTAATGTGAGACTGGTGATTGTATGCACATGTATGTCTGTAGTGACAAAAGTTAAAAGATAGAGGTGGCATAAGAATAATGAGGAGAGAGGTGTGTCCCTGGACCATATTTACTACAGAATTCTAAGGAAAAGAATGGGTGGTTTAATTTTTTTTTTGCTTTTGGTGGTTTGTTTAACAAATTTCATTTCCATGTACACACAAAAAAGGGAAAAAAAAGTCATTTTATGTCTCTGTCAGGAAAGTTGATCAGTGTATAAATAAACTTAAATCAAAACTAAGCGCTCTTTCCTAATTTTATTATTTCAGGCCCCGTGTAATATTCTGTATATTATGTTGTGTTATTTTTCTTCATAATATTTTTCTGTATAATATCAGTATAATATTGGAGGCATTATCTTTTCAGATAATAGTAGACTTAATATTAATGACACACCCACATAAGGATTTCCACACCCATCCCAGCAATGTAGGACACAATTAACAGGATGACACACACACAAGCGAGTCAGTGCCCTTTAAAGTTGGAGGCCAGAATGTCAAAAAGATGATTCATTTCTGCATTTAGTAACTTCTTT
>JAQFJA010066744.1:0-13964 GCA_029874485.1 Naso brachycentron
GAACTAATTCAAATCAGCTGTTCTGGAACCGGATACTCAGAGTTTCCCATCTCAGGGTAAGTCAACTCAGAGTTCAGGATTAGACTCAGAGTTTATTGAACCTCCTACCTGGAATACCCCCCTGGAGTGTGAGGGGAGCTCAAAGCTCTGATTGGTTGACTCACCGAGTGTGTGTCCCAGACCCAGGCAGAACACTGGCTGCTGGCTGTACACATGACCAACTCCAGATTCTGAACCAGTACCTCGGGCAAGGGTACTGACTGGAGGAAAACTTAACAAACATGTTTTGATGGTGGGGGAAACCGGAGAAAAGACATGGGGAGAACATGCTGTTTTGGCTGTACATCTGTACATCTACTGACTTCTTCTGGTGTTTTTCAACTGCTGTGTGGACTTCTGCTTGTCTTGTGCATTGAGCACCCCCCTGGTCAATGATGCATCATTGGTTCCACTTTAGCTGCAATGAACACAGGCTGATTCACTAGATAACGCCAAGGTTCCAAGACTTCAGAGCTGAACCAGAACGCTGCCAGTCTGAAAGGCATCAGGGAGCCAAATCCAGCCAGTAGGTGGGTGTGCAGTGACTGGTTTGTTGTCGTTGAGAAACTGGCTGGTTTCAAACAGAATCTGAGTGGATGTGTTGTCATGTTGGAGAGCCAAGCTGCCATCGCGCCACAGTTCAGGTCTTTTGTGCAGAATGTTTTTCACATCTTCGGAACATGAATTTTGGTGAAGATTCTCAGTCATCCAGGTCAAAGTTATTCTAAATGCTATATCACAGGAAACTGTTGTGTTTGATCCCTGTTTACTTCAAACCCAGTAACATAAAGGCAGAAGCCTGTCCACCCTAAAGACAGAACACCCAGGCATGAGCAGAGTAATGTAGTTCATGCAGTTCAGATTTGTACATCGGAGAAACTAAAAAAACCCTCCATAAGCTGATGGCACAACACAGGAGAGCCAACTGCTCAGGTCAAAACTCTGCTCTCCACTTACATCTGAAGGAGAAGGGACATTCCTTCAACCACAGCACTGTACGTGTTGGCCAGAGAAGACTGATTGTTTGAAAGAAGCCACCTGTGTCAAACTGGAACAACCACTGTGACACAGACGAGGTGGTCTACATCACCACTTATCATCCACGAAGCAGCACAGTTCAGTTTGGTACTGTGCGAAATTATTTGCGTTTTGATTGTCAAAAGTTGTGGATGGTACCAAAATAACCAGTCTGTGCCATCCTGTTTTTTCGTCACCATCCCGTTATGTAGCAGCAGACTGGTCAGGCACCTAAACTTCAGTCCATTGATTGGTCGACACATGTGTCACTGCATGCAGCAGAGAGAATAAAGGACAAACACAATGCCAGCCATGTTTAAATATCTCGACAACAAGAGTAAGGTATAAGGACTGTTTTTGTTTACTACGTCATGTTCTTCTTTTTCACTGAATAAGTCGGTGATCTACACTGTGTCTTGCTGCTATGATGTCACGATACTTATGGCAAATACCCTGTCTACCAAGTAAGGGTAAGGTCAGCGATGGAAATGCGAGCCAGATCTATGGTTTAACGTTCTGAGGAGTACCGTACTGTATCGAACTGTACTGTACTGCACGCTCAAAATACATCTTAACAATGCTGTCCTAAGCTCCCACACATCTGGACCCACCTAATCCTAATGACCCACATGATGGCCAGGTGGGTCAATGATTCAAAGGAGACCTTGAAGACTTTGAAAAATTATAACATGTAGCTTCAATGACTCTGTAAGTGTTTATATTAACACATGATTTTACCTGCAACCCCCCATCAATTAGTTAGAACTGAAGGAGCCTCTTGAATAAAAGGGGAAACGTCTTCAAGAGATGGAAACAAGTTGCTGATAATATAGTACTTTTAGATTCCTATATTATGTCTGATTGGTGGAATTAGTGGTCATACAACTCTCCACGTTTCAACCATGTGGCCGCCTCCCCTACAGCTGAGACTGATTGGAATGTCTTTAATTTTGCAGGTATGTGGTCATAAACTAAAGTATTGGACACACATTTGAGCTTGATGATGGTGCTAGATGAAAAGTCAGAGGATCACCAGAGTTTTTCGTTCACCATGACAGGAACATAAATGTCTGAACCACATTTCATCACAATCCATCCTACAGTTGCTGAGATGTTTGGATCAAACTGGAAACACAACTGCATTGCTAAAGAAATTTAGATCAAAAAATTTGCTCATAAGCAGATGTTAGCATGCTAACACACTAAACTCAGTCAGCATGTTAAATTTGGTATGGCGTATTTGCTAGATTTGATTAGATTAGACTCAATTTTATCATCATGGCCAAAAAAAACCCCCAAAACAAAAAAACCTAACACAAAACAGAAAGTACTGAGACAATGAAATGAAGTTTAGCATTAAATCAGATGGTAAAAAAAGGTGTAAAACAGCCTCACATGCATGTGCTGCCATCTTGGTTCAAATGCTAACAGAAAAAGATGTAAACATGAGTTTGTTCGTATCGTTGTTACCAGCATGTTAGCTTGCTGATGTTAACTGAAAGTTTCTTTATTAACAAATGACACTAAAATGTTTTCAGTTGAATCCGTCAATATGTGTATCCAATGCTCTTCTCCTCATTACATTAGCTGTGTGAAAGCTTTTAGGCTCAAAAAAGTTCTTGATATAGTGAAATAAAAACATTCACGCTTTAATAATTGTGTAATAACAAACATTTCCTGATAAAACAAGAGTTGTGTTGTTGTGTTGATGGTAACATTAAGCTAACAGCTGTTTTTTTATAGATACACTAAGAAAGTTTCTTGATCCAGCCTAAAAGATAAAGTGAAGTGTGTATAACAGAAGAAAAGCTTGAATTATTAAAGACAGACTAAGGTTGTAGTAATTCCCCAACATACTGTGTGTCATTATAATATGAAACTGGATGGAAAGTGAAAAACAGGTTGTTATTTTGTGAGCAGTTATTGGCAGCAACTCTCGGCTGTCTCCTCCTGCAGCTGTGAGGGGTTTTTGTACGAAGGTTTTTCACTGTGTTGGGGATTCCACACTGATTGAACATCCGCACAGAGCTGAACTAAAACCTCCAGTCTCCTCTAAACTGTCTGTTTGCAGTCAGGAAACATCCACAATCAACAAATAAACAAGCAAACATACCTTGTGTTTCAGGTGAGTCTTCAGCTGCTTCTTTTCTACCTGAAAACTGTGACATTTCTTCACTTTCCTGAACTTCTTGGCTCTCCTGTGCTGCGGCATGTGCTGCTGAAATATCGAATATTTTTCAGTTACCTGTTAAACAAACATGTTGAGCTCTCCCTGTTTGTTTCTCTGTGTTTTATAGCTCACTGTGCAGCGATGTGAGGAGGATCTTTCACGTTTTTGAGCTTTTCTCAAGAGGATTTTCAGCTCTGAGGTTTTTGTATGAGGCTGTAACACTGTGATGCTTTATTATTTGGAAACCCCATCCGTGTCACCGTCGTAGCTGAAGGTAAGACAAAACACTTCTGTATGTTAATATAATCAGGAATAATTACATTTGCTGAGTTTGTTTAGTTTTGAATTTGAGTTTTTATTTTTAAAGGCTTAATTTGAATGAATCAGTGGAGCTGAAATGAAACAAAGAGCTGCTGTGAAACAGCTGCAGACATCCTGTAAGATGGCATTCACACAAAATCTGGATTTTAGAAAGAAGAATTCATATTCACTTTGCAGCAGGAGGTCCTGGACATGTTTTTGTCAATCCAAAGCCTGAAAAAGTCGTAAACTGCAACTTTTTAGGTCCAGATTAGTTTCATGGTGTGCAGTAATACTGCTGTAATGACAAAGAATGACAGTAAAAAACAAACAAACCTTTGTCTTAAAATCTCTCCTGAATCCTAAAAATCTACAGTAAAAATGAAATCAATTAGATCTTTAATATCATTCCAACAGAAGTTATGTATTCAGGTGTTATTCATTTTCTGACAAAAAGTACAACAAAAATTGTGTAAAATTACAATGAGAAATAATACAATTTTTAACCCTAACCCAAAAATCAAACTCCACATGCAAGTTCTAAAAAAATGAAAAGCAACTTTAAATGATCACAGGTGGAGAGTAAAAGACACTGAACAATAAAATGTTTGGATGTAAATTATTGAAGCTGACACAGGAGCACAAACTGTAAAAGCTGGAACATCCTGAAATGTTTCCTGAATGCAAAAACTGAAGTGTTTAAAAATAAATCCAGTGAGCATTAAGTTCTGTTGTAAGTCTCAGAAATATAACAAATTAAATGCATTGAACGGGAGTCAAATTTCTCCCCAGATGCCTGAAAGTCCTGAAAAGTTCTGAAATAATTTTGATTCATTCATATTTTGAAAAAAAGAGTTAAAGTGATTTTTTGGTTCATTGTTCTGATGGACTTATGTGATAAGGTAGTGATAATGTTAACTCTACAAAAAAATTATATTCTTGCTGCATTTTATGTGTATGAAGAAATCTACTTTCTAACAATGCTATTATAGTATCAACAACGGCTACGATGAATAATGATCTTTTTTATGGTACATTTTGCACAAGAAAATGTATCAGTAATCAATTAAACAGAAAAAGATGAGTAAAGATATTCTTTAACTTCTTTACAGCTAATTAGTCTGAATTGGAGATAAATTAAACAGTCATCTGCATAAAGAATTTTGTGGTTGTAGCAGACAAATCTTAGGGCAAAAATCTGTGTAAACTTAAATAATAATTGACTGTAGCAATGGAAATTGGATGGATAAGGAAGTGCGGTGTTTCTGATTGTAAGAATCCTTAATTAAATAATTTTTCTCAAAATCATAAAGCTGAAATTTGTGCAAAGATTTTCTTGAAAATTGAACTATTATTGCCTAATTCCAAGATAAAGTCAAATTGAAAATGTTTGGTCTTGGGGTGCCTGGCGGCTCAGTCAGTAGAGCATGCGCCCCATATACAGAGGCTGTGTTCTCGCCGCAGCGGACCCAGGTTCGATTCCACCTGTGGCCCTTTGCTGCATGTCATTCCCCCTCTCTCTCCCCTGTTTCCTGTCCACTCTTCAGCTGTCCTGTCCTAGAAAAAGCCCCCAAAAATATCTTTAAAAAAAAAAGAAAATGTTTGGTCTTAAATGCTGTTTTTAAAGTCTCAGAAACATGTTTTTATGCTGTTTGTCTAATGAAGATTTCATTCTAATAATAAATATGCTGCAAAACATAACTAAAGTTTATTGTTATTGCACAATCAGGTCATTTACTTAAAAACAGCAGCTTAAGAAAAAATGAAAACCGACACAGGCGAGGTGTTAAAGAACATTAAAAAATTGCAGAAAACTTCAAGTAGTTACAAAATGAATTAATTCATGAAATCTCTAACTTTATCTTTAATTCGAATTGAAAAGAAAGTGGTCTGTAAACACTCTTTAATCCAATTAAAACTACAGTCTTTAACATGTGATAAGTAACAGTGATAATATTCTGTCTTATAGTGAACTTCTGATTGACTGTGATCATTAAATGTTTTGTATATTTTCAACATTTTGATTTAGATTTTCTGTCTCAGGTCTTTGTGTATTTTGATGGATGGTCTTAATGTTAAAGCATGGTCCTGTGAAATGTTTCATGGAAATATTCTGACAGAAATGTTTTAAAAATGTTTATAACTCATTACGAGAGCACAGTTGAATGTCTGTGTGTATGTTCTGATCAGTTATTTGCTCCTCTGTCAGCTGTGTGGTTGTGGTTCTTTGTGTTCTTTGCTGTGGTGCAGGTCCGGCTGTGCCCCCCACCCTGTTTGTCCTGAGTCCTCTGTATCCTGAAGGGGTGCCGGTGGAGAAGCTGGCTGACGAGGTTTGTCTGGCCACTGGTTTCCGTCCAAAGGATGGTGAAATGGTTATGAATGTGAGGGAGCGTCAGATCAGTGTGAACACCAGCAACGCCGTCCTGGACCCAAAGCAGGGAGGGTACTTCTACGCTGGGTTCAGCAATGAGACCATCTACTCCTGTGAGATGTACAACGCGTCATCCAACAACGACAACTGTAAGAGGAGTGCTGCTGGACACCATGGTTACACTCTGAGTTCTGAGTTATAGTCTGATTCTGTCATCTTTACTTTTTCTGTCACATGCGCTGATTTAAATCCTCACTGTGTTGAATCTCAGTGTTTCTGCAATTTCACACTGATGCAGCTGACACAGAAAAGTGTTTATAATCAATAATGTAAACCATGAATATGAATAAATATTTTGGTATCATATTAGCACTAGTATTAAGCTGTTTTGAATGATATTCAGCTTCACATAAGCCACTAACTGCAGAAATGATCAGAACTGTAAACAACTTCAGAAATTCTGAACAGTTTTTAAAGAAAAGCACAAAATTTTTTGTTTTAGCCATGAAACTTTACATTATTACAGGTCACTTCATATGTTAAGCTGCATACATTGACATATAAATTAGTCACATTTAAACCATTTCACATGTTACTTCTCACATTCACATGTGAAACCTGCAGAAACCCATTACAAGATGTTTTTAAAACAGATACTTTACCTGTTCTTTTCTTCTGTACATGTTCCGTCACAGAACGAACCATGCTGGAGTTTGACTGACAGCTCAGTCAGAATCCAGATGTTCAGAATAATCATTAGTAGTTATGACTGTCTGTACAGATGTTCATTCTTTGTGTCTCTGATTGATGTGTTCTCTGTTTCCACCACCCAGTTGACCTGTGTGCCGACCTGCATCCAGGTGAGTCCCCGGATAAAACACTCTGTCCTGTCCCAGACTGTTTAAAACTCTCCGATGCTCGAGTGTTTCACTTCTTGTCCCATTTTGATTGATTTCCAGTAACCTATTAGTCAGCAGTAATTCATGGTGGATCCTCTTGAGTTCAAACCAGCTGAACATTTTGTGTCTGCCCTGTACAGAAAATGCCCAGCTGAACTTCTTCCTGCTGCTGATGAATGGGGTGAGAGTGGTGTTCACCAAAACTCTGGCCTTCAGCACCCTCCTGACCATCAGAGCTCTGCTGTCCTGACTGCTCGTCGAGCAGCATGTCCGCAGAGAAACAGCTGAAGCTGTTCACTGAAGTGCGAGTGAATGAAATCAGGATGAAATGAGATGGATTGTTCATGTGAGAGCTGCAGCAGTTTGTGCCCATTTTTTAAAAAAAATGCAGCAGATTCATCGTTCATCAAAAATTCTTTAATTCATTACACTTTGAGAAAACAACTGGCCTCAAAGGACAGAACACACAAAAAGCGAAACACAAACCACACTGTCCAACAACAGAAATGCTGCACAAACATGAAGTTATATTTTCTAGTTCTTACATTTTTGGATTCAACATTAACATTTGACAAATAACCACAAAGTGCTACAAATTTTATTACAAACTTAAATACCTACAAAAAGTCAAGTAAAAAAAATGTGAAAAAATATCACAGACATGAAAAGAGTTCAAGAAAAAGAAAGAATATAAAAGTATCTGTTAGTAAAAACACAAGCCTTCAGTTTGTTTAGTGTTTCTTTTTGTTTGTTTCATTGTTTCAGAACAGATTTATCTCCATGTTTAAGAAAAATACAGAAACTTTGGTTTGTGGCTCTTGTATATGGTGTGTTGTATATTTTGATGTTGATACTGAAGAAGTAGACCACTCAGACACGTCTTCTTTGTAGATGGTAAAAAAAGGTTTATTACAAAAGAAAAGACAGTGTCACAGAATCCAAATCAATGACAACAAGTGGGTTTGGTTGTATGTTTGTGGCTTTTCTCTTGTTTTGTCCTCAGGGGCCACCGTTGAAACCTGCCATCACAAACCTGTAACGTGTGAGCGGCGTTTAAATTAACTCACACTTGACTGAAGCTGTTTCAACGTGTTGTCAAATAATCTGTAGCTTCCTTTTATGAAGAACATTCAAGTTTTATCTTTAGTTCCTTTTTTTCAGTTTCTGTAATAACTATTTTTGAGTCTGTTTTGGGATTTCATCCAAATTGTGTCTCTTGATTAATTGAATTAATTTTGAGTTCTTTTTGTTCCTTTTCACTTTATTCTTCCTCGTCCTTTGCCAGTTTAACCATTTTCTTGTTTTCCAAAGTGTTGCCTGTTTATTTTTTCTTATTAAAGTTCAGTTTCTTTGCTCCAGTTTTTGGATTCGCATTTTTCTGTGTCTGACCATCCAGATGACTTTCTTAAAGGTTCATCTGCTGTTTGTTGCTGAACCACTGAGTGACTTTAAAGTTTTCCTGTCGGTCGACACAGATTCAAGTGCAGCTTATCATTCAGAACATAACGATTATGAAAAGATGTCAGCTGCAGGTTCGTTTGAAACACAGCATGCTGACATGTGGAGCACCTCAGGGTTCAGTTCTGGGAACATCTGATCTCCCTCTGCTCAAGCCTCACTTTATTCTCATGGTGAGATGTGAAGCAGAGGGATGGTCACCGTGGTCTCTCTGTGTGTGTGTGTGTGCGTGTGTGTGTGTGTGTGTGTTGGTCTTTAGTGCAGCAGTTTCATCAGTTGAAACCACATTTTAACAGACAGCTGAAAGCGTCTCAACAGTAAACCCTAAAACTGCAGATAAAGATCAGACAGAAACCAGCAGCAGCTCAGTTTCACAGGAAACGCATCATCGGCAGCTCCGTTTGTTCACTGCTGCATGTTTAAAGACTTTCATGTGAAGGATTTAAAATGCCTGAAATATTAAAGCTGTTAGCATTTGCTTACAGTTAGAGTTCAACACTTAAATTTAAAAATAGATTAAAAAACTTGTTCTGTTTATCGAACACATCAGGCTGCCTGCAGGAAAACCTGCTTAAACATGTGTTTGGTGACAAAGTGTTGGATAACAAAGCTCAGAACTGGTTTGTTTAACAAAGATCATGTTTGTTTGTTTGTTTTTTCAAGGGTTTTATATTTGTAGCTATGTTGTCTGTTGCTCGTGGGCAACCTTTACTGCAGGGACACAGTCTCACTCAGCTTTTCAACAATTTAAAAGTGGATTTGCTGCTCATCATCCTCAGTGCAAACACACATCTCAGTGCTGCCACCAATAACCCGCAGCCTCACTGTGCTGAATCAGCATCATGACTGCAGGTCAGCCATGATGAAACACAGTTAGTAAAAAAACAAAAACAAAAACAAACAAACAAACAAACCCCCCCCAACACAACAAAACCATGAATTCACACTTAAATATTTATGATTCTTCTCTTACAAAGAAATACGGGAGAAATTAATGTACATATTTATACATATTTATTTTACTGAAATTCTATGTGAAATTAACAAGTTAAAAGGGTTCACAATCAAAGAACAGACAATATAACACTGCACTCTCACCGGGCCCTAACAGACCAGAGAGTCTGGCTGACAATTCTTTCTTTCTTTTCTTTGAATTCTTTGGGAGAGAATGAGGCCTGCTGTGAGTCAGGGGCAGAGACAAGTGGCAAAGTGGGACAGCAATTCCAATCCCCCCTCTCTGAAGCCTTCACAAAAGGGCGTCATCACTCTGTGATTAGCTGTGAGGAAAAGCCTTCATGCTGCTCTCACTTTTCGATTAGGAGCCTGTCTCCACACTCAGTGCAACAGGTGACCTGAATCCACTGCAGCCAAGCACTCAAACTAACCCCAAACCCAATTTTACCTCTAACATACAAAAATAGCAGGTATCAAGCACTGTACAGCTCGCCCATTACAGCATATTATTTCTATTTGTTACATGTGAACAGTGTCGGAAGGTAACTAGATATATGTAATTGTAATCAGCTACAGTTACTGGAAAAGAATGCGTAATTACAGTACTAACGGAAATGTTAATGATTACAAAGTTGGTAAAATCTAAATATTTTCTGTAAAAAGTGTAGGCTACACGTTGAATAATATTTATTTGGTTGCTTTGCATGTTTTGATGTGCACAGTGTCTTCTCTTGTCATTTCCAGTTGAGGCTGTTTAGCAAAGTTTGATTTTATTCTGATGCTTTTTATTGGTTCTCTTGTTTGAATTTGCAGTGCTGCACGTCTGCTGCTAACTGGTTTAAACATTTGAAAAATGATGAACAGTTGAAAACATTCATTAGAAATTTAGAACCGTAATCATAAAAGTAATGAAATTTAATAAGTTACATTACTTTGATAAAGTAATTGAATAGTTACATTTCTTATTACATTTTAAATATGGTAACTAGAAATCTGTAGTCTATTACATTTCCAAAGTAACCTTCCCAACCCTGCCTGCAAAAGAGTGAAACCTTCAGTGTTCAAACAGTGAGTGTTTCCCTCAGCAGGTCTGTAAAGGTCATGGCAGCTCTGAGCTCAAGCATCAGACAGAGCCTCAGAGAGACGCTGACATCTTGTGGACCATGGAGTGTTTACATCCAGAAGCATTTATTTCAATGATTTTTCCTTTATATTTACAACATAATACACAGTGACAAATACAAACACACACGAGGAGGAAAATGTTCAGGCCTGATGATTTAAATTCTGTGTTTGTGATAGAAAAGAACGTGCTTACACCCACATGCTCTGATAACACCATCACCTCACAGACAGCTCACATCCGGCTGGGGGCGGGGCCTCTCTGTGCGGAGGCTGCATGCCCTCCACCAGCACCTGCTCTAAGCTGGACTTGGTTGTTGGTCATGTGGTGGTGGCACGCAGCTCCTAAAAAATTCCCTGCAGTTTATTGACTCTCTTCTTCTTCTTCTTCTCATCAGCTGTTTAAAATCCCGGCTGCCGTCGTTGAGCAGGTTTGATCCTTCAGTTGAACTTGATCTTAACTGCTGAACCAGGAACTGATGAGTGATGAAATATCTGACTCTGCTAGCATACACGCTAAACAGAAAAGCACAACATTCACACTGATGTGGTGCGCAAGAACTTCAAGCTGCTGAATAACAGTGTAAAAAAAAGTTACATCCAAGAGACAAACATGCATAAAAAAGAAAAAGGCTGATAATGTTTTGTACTGTTATTTGTATTAACAAATCTGATGTTCAAACTGAAGCACTGAGTGTATCTTCAGTCATACACACTGTGTGTGCTGCTCCAAATACAGAGAAACAAATGTGGATTAGTCTGCAAACGTAAACAGTCGCAAGCAAACTCACTCTTTCTGTTTCCTGTGTTGTTTGAGGAACAAATGAAACTATAAATTAGTGACGGGCTTTGAAAAGTTTTCATCTGTGCTTGGAACCACTGAGCTTGAAGCTCTGTTTGTGTTTACACCTGAGATTTGTTCCCAAAAATGAAAATGTAAGAAAACAACAAAAAGGATCCTTGAAGTGTTGGACATTTTCAATTGTGCTGCTGTCGAATAACTAATGCGACAACAAATGAAGCTTAGTGAAAGATCTCTTTACGCATGCCCTCTAAGTCACTGTGCATTTCCTGCTATCATCGTGCTGCACTGCTCATCATCCTCTTCATCCAACAATCTGCCACCCTCTCTCTTTTAACCAATCAGTCATTAGCTGTCAAATTTAAAAGTGCTCTCTCTCTCTGCTGTCATTCAGCCCAGAAAGTTTTGTGAAACCCACCTCCACCCCTTCACCACCTCAATCAAGAAACTGGTGTCTTCAATCAAGCTTTCTTCTGGAGTCCTACCGCATGAAGCGTCATCCCCCTTCAGCACCACTGGTGTCTAGGCTCTGGGGAAGTTCTCTTTACTTTGGAAGCATCCAATCCATCAAGCTGCTTCACAGATGATCTTCCTGTGGGGTCTAAGTGCCAAAGACTACTTTTCTGTGCACAATAAACTCGTTCTCATTTCAAACCTGTCATTCTCTTTTATTCTTATTAGTCTATCCTGATTGAACTGGGTCCATGCGCAACAGCATCACCTGCTTTCATGTGAAAAAACTACTGGGTGCTTTTCGTTTCTGTGTCACGAATGAAGAGCTGGGACAGGAAAATGCTCATTCAAAGCTGCAGTTCTCTCTCAGTTTGATCTTTTTAGGCCACAGGTGGAGTTTGGTTCAAAAACGGGTCACATCACCTCTTCTCGTTCCTTCCTGCCTGTTTCTGAAAACATAAATTTGCTCCTGGAGGAGTTTTTTTAATCTCGGGTAGAGGAGGCTGGAGAGGAGTCATGAAGCTGATCATCACCAGCGACAGGTACAACTGCTCGACTGAGCTGCTGCTGACGCTGAAGAAGAGTTTAACGCTCCTCGAAGATCAGAAGATCATCTGAATGATGTGAAATCAAATGTTCATGTTGGATTGTCTGACAGCATCTCAAAAAACCTTTCAATGCTTAAAAACATAAACTCTTCAAATTACACTCACTTTATTGTATCAAATCATTGTATGATTTTGCTTTAGCCGTGTAGCAGGGACTGACGTTTGCGTCTGTTGACATGTGCTGAAGAGAGACTCGTAATTTCTGTCGACACAGACATTATTTATGGATATCTTTCTTTTTTTCACAGTCCTGTCTGTCTCGTCTGCAGAGCTGCTGTCACTGAGCACCAAACCTTTTGTGCGCTGCTGATCAGTTTGGAGACGTGAGCTGCGACCCAGAGGCTGCAGGACGTCTCCATGAACCACTGATGATGACGGTCCGTGTTTCAGCTCTCAGGTGTCAGATCACCGTGTTTGACAGAGATGAAGCTTAAGACTCAGGGAACAAACAACCAGCCTGAAATGGATTATGAGGACCAAAGACGACTCCGGTTGTTTCATTCCGGTTGCTGCCTCATCGATGATGTTTTTGCTCTTGTGGACTTAGAGGAAGTGAAACGGACTCTGACGAGGACGAGCTGCGGGGTGAGTTTCTCAGGATAAAAACAAATCTGTGAATTTTACACTGACTGCTTCAAAAGGTGCAAGTATGTTCACAAAACCTGCTGCAGGATCAAAAAAGTGTTTTTAAAATTCTAGTCTTTATCAGTGTAGTTCAGCTTAAAACATCCGTCACAAGTCACTGTAAAAGAGCTCAAACATAAAGTGCAAAAACATGTTACATCAGAAAAGAGACACAAACCAGAAAAAATACACACATTTTCAGGATTTGTGTCTCAGTGTGAGTGCATCAGATTTTGTCACAGCGTGTGTTACAGTGTGAAGAATCAGGGAGGAGACAGAATTTATTTCGGCAGTGGAACCAAACTGACTGTTGAATCTGGTAAGAGGAACTTTTCTCATGATTCACACTTTAAAAATGTGTCATTCACACTTGTTCAGTTGTCCGCTCAGTTTATTTAGTTTATGTGGCGTTTGATCGATGCAAACTGAACACATGCAGGCTGAACATGAACCAAGAAACTGGGAAAAAACAAAGACAAAAACAAAAATGCGGTTAAATGGAGAATCAGTAAATGAAGATCAGATTTCTTGCATCAGCGTGAGGCAGCAGTTTTTGTCACAGACAGAGTCACAGTGTGAATAATCAGGGAGGAAACAAACTTTACTTTGGCAGTGGAACCAAACTGACCGTTCAGTCTGGTAAGATGAACATTTTTCATCATTTCAAACTTTAAAATTTGTGTCAAAGGACCGAGAACGTTTCCTGATTTTTATTTGCATCATTTAATTTTTGTCCAGCTTGATTGATAAACATCTGCCACATGGATGCTGTGACAGCAAAACTAACAGAAAGATCTAAATAAGTGATGATGAATTTAAAATAACATAAAACATGATAAACTTTAAGAGACGACAGCAGCTTGGAAAAACTGCACAAATATGCAAAACTTTGATTCATATTATAACAAGTAAGTTCATGTTAAAGCTAAAATCTGTGAATCAACACAACATTAAAGTGGGTTAGTTAAAAAATGTGTAGAAAGTGACAGAATGAAAGCAGCATCGGTGAGTTCAGCAGATTTTGTCACAGACGGAGTCACAGTGTGAAGAGTCAGGGAGGAAACAAACTTTACTTTGGCAGTGGAACCAAACTGACCGTTCAGTCTGGTAAGATGAAGATTTTTCATGCTACACATTCCTCATTCAT
>JAQFJA010066849.1:0-13922 GCA_029874485.1 Naso brachycentron
TGGAATAAAGTGATGATGAGGAGGGACGTCTGCTACACCGACGTTCACTGTTCCCAGTGGCGGCGGCCTGAAAAATTGATATGCAGGAAAAACCTTGAACTGCATACTGTTTGTAATCGTTTGTAATTTCCTCAGTTTATTTAATTAAAGCCAGCGATTGAAAAAAATATGTGAAAAAAACAGGAGTGTGTGAAATCCTACTTCAGGGCAGAAAAAAAAGGAGGAGACAAATCTTGATGCTGCGATTCTTTCTGACCAGTCGACGAGCTGTAGTGTTTTAACTCCACTGGATCAGTGTGCTGGGTACCTCAACAGAGGGTCAGCACACACAGGACGTTTGAGATGTTTCTGTTCATTCCATCCACAGCTTTTGACGATGGAAGTGCTAAAATAACCATTTAAATGTGTAACAAACATGACTGAACTGCACTGCATGGTGGAAACCAGACTTTTTTTTCAGCACCGGTCACCGTGTCATTACTCTAGGGAAGTATCAAAAGCACTTGACTGCATTTGAAAGAATTCTCATTTCTTTGAAGTATTCTGTAACAGAAAACCGATTAGGGGAAAAAAGTTTCAAGACAGTGGTATCTAACTGACCTGATGTTTTCTTCTGCTTTTCTGCTTCTGCTTCCAGACAAACATCTCTTTGTTTATGTGACTTTGCTCATTATCTAGAGCAGCTAAGAGGGAGGTTTTTTAAATCTGAACTTTTATTCCAACATGTCTTTTTATACAGACCATGCTCTAATGTGTGCTTACACATTTCTTTCCATCTTTTTTTATGTTCTCAACATCATGGGAATGAACTTTTTTAATCTGAGGCATGTACTGTATAACTGTCAACATACTTTGAGTAGTTTTACATCGACCAGATGCAGATTCGATACACAATGAGACTGCAGGTCTTTGGCTTGTTTTGGAAATCATTACAGTAAATTAACTTCGCAGCAGAGAGGGGCTTGGACAGATTAAACATCCAGGTTTGTAAAAAGATCCTTTGCAACCAATAATGATGTCTTCGATTTATTTTATTTATTTTTTTTAAATAACTGCTGATACTGCGATGTTCAGTTGGTGTTCTCTCTACTTTTCTGTTTGCTTGTCTGATTTCTTCTCTCACCACTATCTACCTCCATCTTCCTGTTTTCCTACTCTTTTCAATTTTTTCCCTGTATTGTGGACTCCCACCATGTCAGTATCACTAATAAAATCAAGACATAAAAACCAAAGAGAGTGGGCCAGGAGGTAACAACTCATGGTACAATCAATCTTTTCCTTCCAACTTAACAAAGGTACTGTAAGTGTAATCCGTGTTACTTGTGCGTTGTGTTCTGGGTTGTGTGGGATGAAATGAAGGGACAGGAAGCAGCAATGGGTCTCTGAATCTTTACTTGCAGTTGCTGTGGTACAGATAGAAAGACAAGTGAGCTGTGTGAACACTGTGCGCCCGCCAAGCTCTGCTCTCTTCCGGCCATTAGATAAGGCTTTTTTTCTCTGCCATTATATTTATCTGCTCTTATAAATAAAAAGTATAAACACAATACAAATAAAATAAGTTACTGAAAATGAATTACAAAGAAAAACAAGGTACAACTCCTTTAAACAAGAGCTTTTCTCAGTTAAAGTTTGAAAAAAAAACCCAACTATATACATATTTCCCAAGGGAACACAGTTCAAAAGAATATTTCTTAAATCATACGTCAAATGTGAATTTACCAGGAAACCCTATTTTCTGCACTTTGATACACGGTATTAGAAAAACACAATAAACATCAATAACTGTCTCAACACTTATCAGCTTAAACTGCTCAGCTTGTATTACAATATGCACAGTAACACATTCCACACATTACAGTTCATTCTCAAAACACAACTCTCCCTCTACCCGTGGTACCAACACAAAGACAAGTGAAGCTGTGTGAACACCGTGCGCCTGTCAAGCTCTGCTCTCCTGATAACACACACACATGAACGGCATTAGCCATATGCGGCAATACATTCATTCGATAGCACAGAGGCTACATAGCATGGTAGCTCTGTTTACTACATGGATGCAAGCTTTGAAGCATCTGTTTGCATATCAGTTCTCATGCCCGCTCTCCCACTCATTAGACCAGTCAATGAGAAGAACGGCAAGGAAACTAAAATGCAGTTTAGCTGCTTGTGAACATCAGGTTTTCAATGATTGCACACCAACATTAAGCAGACTGTGGCTAATCAGACATGGCTGGTCCTCTGCAAAGCAGAAGTAGGTGGTTCCATCTTCGACCACTGCAGTCTGCATGACGGGTGCCCTCAAGCAAGACACTGAAGCCCGAACGGCTCCCATGGCTGTTCTGTTAGTGTGGGAATGTGTGTGTTTGAATGGATGAATGAAAATGCATTTACCAAGCTGATGTATCAACACAGTCAGCAAAATTGGCATATAACCCAAACATGATTTGTACCATCCGGAGTTTGTAGATGAGGCATCCAGTTGCATTCAGAGCTAATGCTTCCTTAAAGCCATGCTTCGAGCCAAATGGTAATGGTGCCAAGCTGTTCATAATAATATGCTGATGCTTAGTTCATACCATATTTACCATGTCCATTAATGCATGTTTAGCATGCTAACATTTACAGATTAGTTGTAGTTAAACTATTTAACTTTGTTTAGAAAACCAAGAGCGCGGTTGAGGCAGCATGGTGATGGTTGGCACTGTCACCTCGCAGCTGGAGGGTTGTGGGTACAAACCTGGCCTCTCTGTGTGGAGCTGCATGTTCTCCCTGTGACTGCGTGGGTTCCCTTTGGATGCTCTGGCACCCATGCTGCAAAGACCTGCAGGTAAGGACTTGTAATTGGCTGTAGGTGAGAATGTGAGCATGAATGGTTGTTTGTCTCTGAGAGTTAGCTCTGTGATGAACTGGCATCTTATCCAAGGTGCACCCACCCTCGTCCAATATCATTTGAGATCAGGCACGTGCAGAGGGGGTGGATAAGAGTGCTTGAGCACCCACCCCTTTGCCCCTGGCATCCAAAGTGCCCCTCGTTTAGACTTTTTTTTTTTTTTAATGAGGGGGCAGGTTTGAGGGCATTTCTGCGCCCTATCAACAAAAACAAAACAACAATGAAAGCAATTTTGCTGTAGACGAAACCAGACGATAGCTTACGTCACATGATAACCTTTCACCTGAGGTCATCTGTGATGTGGTGTGTGCCAGATGCAGCTGTGACAGGCAGGAGGATGCATGAGGGGAATCTCAGCTGCTGCCAGTTAGTGTTTGCAGAGCAGCAGTGTGTGCACGCTGATAAGTGTACTTGACCAGACAAAGTGAGTGGGATGCATATTGTGTTTATTTACCTCTTTTATTACATGTGTATTTTTAGCTGCACAGCTAAAATAGCGGCTCATAGCCCTCCCTTTGTGCCTCTAGTGGAGGGCTATGAGCAGCTCTGTTTTTGTATAACAATTACCTGTCTTTGTTCTTTTGTCAAGCTTGAGTTGAACATCTGTTCATCATTTTAGAGGTTGTATGATTTTTCTTTTACTCAAGTGAATAACAGTGAATAACAGCCTCAAAGACCAGCTGGGTGACTTTGAAGTTTTGAATGATGAAAACTTCACCAGACCACCAGAGCTGGGGCCTCACTTGTAAAAGTGGTGTTTGTCACTTCATATGCAAAGGTTGTGATCCATAAAAAAGCAAACTTGACGGGAGAATGTGCGGATCTGTACGTAAACTCTGAGCCATGCGTACGCACATTCTGGAGACAAGGGGGATTGGAGACACATCTTAATCTTAATCTTAAAAATTGTAGAAATGTATTGTGAGAGGAACAATTGTAAGTATTGATGTGTCACACATTTAATTTCACACTATATCATATGTTGGATTCACGTTATCGTGAAGATAAATCTGCCAGCGTTATTTGTGCTTGGAGTGGATTGTTTCATAAACACCATCTTGAAAAATCCAAAATCTCGAATCAAAATTTGTTCCAAATAGTTAATCAGCACTGTCCCACTATCACATTGTCCACTGCGGGAGCGCAGGAGGAGGAGAAGCTGGCCCCTAATTGATGCTGTAATTTTGGCAAGGTGTTATCAATCAGTCTAAATGCTGTGAACAAATAAATACTGCGGTGACCCCTGTGTGAAATGCTGCATGATGGCACTGCTGAAGGACTACACCAATGGACGAGTCAGGAAGGAAAGAGTCTTTGGGGACCATGAGGATTTCCTGGTCCATGGCTATGACTGGCTAATAAGCTGATTTAGATTACCTAGAGCTGTGGTCTTGGATCTATGTGCTAAATTGGGTCCTATATTAGAGAGGGCAACGACGCCATCCCGGTCCAGTTACAGGTCCTCACCACTCTGGGGTTCCTGGCAGCTGGCTGTTACCAGCAGGAATTGGCAGGCGGGTAGGTGTTTTATATAAACATTATAAATAATCCTCAACTGTCTCACTAAAGCCTTCTTTGGATATAATTCTGTTAAATCTCATCCTATAGGTCCAATATATCACAGCCATCCCTGAGTGCCATAACACCTGCCGCTTTGGACGGTGTTATTAATATGGGTAATCGATACATCAGGTTTCCCTACACTGTTGGAGAACAGGCTGAAATTAAAAGGCAATTTGCGGCAATGTCTGGTTTCGCAAATGTAATAAACAGACTGCACTCATATTGCTATAAGGACTCCATCTGAAAACGAGTTCATTATGTTAATAGAAAGCATGTGTATTCTATTAATGTCTAAGTCACATGTGACTCCATCTTGATCCTCACCAACGTTGTGGCACGCTGGCCTGGCTCAACACACGATTCCTTTATCCTGACACATCGCAGTGTAGGGAACAGACTACAGGCAAGGATGTGGATGTGATGGCTGGCTTCTTGGTGAGTTAACGTGAAAAAACTTGTGACCATTTTGGCCTCATGTAGCCTGTAATTATTAATTCAATTTGACCTGTAGGTGACAGTGGCTACCCCCTCACACGCTGGCTCCTTACCCCATTTTTAAATCCACAGAGCGCAGAGGAAATGCTCTACAATGAAGTTCACAGTCATGCGCACTCAGCTGTGGAGCGTGCCATCGGCCTACTTAAGTGCAGATGACGTGCTCTGGGTGCCTCTGGGGGTAGACTTCTTTACCACCTGGCAAAAGTGTGCAAAATTATCAGGGCATGTGGTGTTTTGCACAATGTGGCACAGAGGGCTGGTATCCCTCTCCCTCCTGACCTCCCTCCCCCCCAGCATTATTACTCCAAGACACAGCCCCCTGCCCAACAAGAGGGCCATAATCAAGGTGCAAGACTACGAGAGAGTGTCATGCGGCGTTTGTAAGGATGAAAAAAAACAACCAAGTTTCATTTTTTAATTATGTCTTTTAATAATTGAGCAATTTCACTCATCATTCCTCTCATCTGACGTAGCTCATCTGGAATTTTGTTAATCGCGTCTAATGTGTCTCACTGTAGCTGCAGGACTGTGTCAGTGGACACCCAACCACTGCTGGTGAGCCGTACGCACGATGTGCACAGCTGCTGGGGGCAGCTGATGAGGACCCCTAACCAGCACGCTCCTCGCCAGGAACCTCCTCTCCACCCACCACTCCCAACTCTGGAAGGACAAGACAACCAATTTGACATTGCTGCTAACAGTGTGTGAATGTAAAATAAAAGTTAAAAGCTGTTTAACCTTGTTCCTCTGTGGTCTCAGTCACGTCAGTGTCTCCCTCTTTTTCGGGCACAATCCCACACACGCCGGCATCCCCAATTATAGAAGCAATTTTGCTTTCCAGCAGCGTGAGCTCAGGTGCACGTGGCCCCCCACCAGTTGCAGCCACGCTCTGGCAGTGGGAAGACAGTCTCCTCTTTGCCTTAACCTTGAATAAATGAGATTCTTTGTTTCGCACCTTTAAAATAAACAAGCACATCAAAGTAAAATATCCGCAAACTCAAGCAACACAAATTAAATGCATGTAAGTAAAGGAGTAGAAAGATGTAGAGTACCTTTAGATCAAACCACTGTTTTTTTCTTTTAGTTGTGGCACTGCCACGGTTGACTGCAACCGCCACATGTTGCCACTCACTCTGCTTCCTCTTGTTGGTGATCCTGCAGCTGTAGTCACCAAATTATGTTCTTTTCTGGTCCTCCACCTCCCCTACAAGGGTCTCTTTCTCAGTTTCTGAGAAGTTTCTTTTTTTTGGTTCTTTTCTCACCTGTCGCCATGACTCACCACAAAAGAACAACTGCAGGCCAGGCTCATTTATATGCAGAACATATTCATGAGGTGCTTTGCATTGACTATTAAAGGTTAAAAATGGTTGTGTACAGGGCGGGATAAGAGGCTGACTAACGTGTGCACACTCGTAGGTGATGTGTGATTTATAAAGGGAAGATTGCTTACACGTGTGCGTATGCACAGTTTTATCAGTCTGAACGTTTTTTACATACACCATTTTTGGCTTTTGGGTGCACATACACTTTAATAAGGATCCTACATACAGTTTTATAAATGAGACCCCTGGACCGTGCCCACAGGGCAACAATGCACAAGCCTGAGCCAGGTGAGCACCCATGCCCATTTATTCTCTGTTTCCATCAAGAGAATTGTGTTCTCCAGCTGGCTATGGAGTGTCAACTTTCCTGTCGAGGGCAAAAAAATCTTCATCTTCCAGGATCTAGGTCTACGGCTAGCAGAGAAAACGACCGTATGCAAGAGAGTCAAGTCCCTACTTTACGAAAGCATCCAGCGAAGCTCCTGATATATTATGAAGGGACTTCTGACTCATTTGACTCAGCGGAGGTGGCTGAGACCTATGACCAGCACATCAGAAGGAAGAGCTTGGGTCAGGCCGACCAAGAAGGCTAATCCAATGGGCAGGCAAGTTAGAGATTCAAGGGTTGTGAATAAACCCATAGATTTTGAACGGTGGGGCATTTTGCCCAGAGTGATAACTATACTTTTGAGGTAATAACATAAAGTAAGTTTTTTTTCTTCTCCCTCTTCTTTTTTTTTCCTTCAATGAAGAGTTGGCTGTATTTTGTTAGGTTAACAATAGGTATACAAGGCACATCAGTTTTTTTTGCCCTTAGTTGAATGAAGGCTTATTTGCTAATTATCTGATGCCATTATCTATAAATGACCATAAATACGTTCTATAAAATCAAGTAGCAGTGCGCTGTTGATGATATTACAATGTCAGTTTTTGATTATTAGTATGATTTATTTATATATTTTTCTACTCACTTTTCTCAGCCTGGGACTTTGAGAGGCTTAGTTTCCCCTACAGCCATACAAGGGCGAGCTTGTTCTATAAACTGGCATACAATTTTGGTATGGTATGGTAGTTAAATGAGTATGGCATTAGATGTCTATATGTATTCATTTTTTTTTAGTTATTATTATTATTACTTTCTTCTTTTTTTTAATACCATAACCATATACAAATTCCTACAGCAAGAGATTATATATATTTTTCTCCACACCATAAAACTTTTTCTAGGATTGATTATATACTCTCGAACCCCAAACCTGATAAGTGGGTTGGTGAACATTGAATTTTTGCCCAGAAGTATCCCAGATCATGATGCAATTTTAACTCATTTAATGTGGATGGTATTCAAGGTGGACTGTCTGGTAGACTCACAAGTCAGTCTCTAGACACTTCTCTCAACTGTCTGACCAGCAACACGTGTACTATGGGATGGTTCAGTAGCGGTCACCAAAGAAAACTCCCTCAAACTTTATTGGTGTTTGTCACGTTTGCGACAAAACATTTTCACTGGTTAACAACAAACATAATCTTTTAGTAGGACATGACTGATCTGCCCGGCTGGCTTTAAAGGACATTACAGGACAAGTTACACCAGGAGACGTACTACCCAAAGCGGTATGTGGGAGCTGTCGCACGCTTTTGCTACATTATGGATGTAGCAAATCTGATGTGGAGTGAATTGGCACTTTTGTTATGGAAAAACCTACCACAAGGCTAAGGCTAGGGGTTAAAAGATGTGCCCCCCACAACACCCAGTCAGCAGCTCAAAAGGGTACCTCCAGCGGACACCTGACACCAGTCTTGTTGACTGAGCACACAATCGATAAAACGGAATCAAATGATCTAACGTTGCTCTGGGCATCCATTTTCAGTGTTTTAAAAAGTTCTCTCCATGTTACAAAATGACTTGCTATATCGCTAGTCTGTTTCCCTATGGAGGAGAAAAAGGGGAGCATGCTTTTTCCAGGAAGGCGTCTCCTTTTCAAAAATGTAAGGGCCATTGCTTTGTTAGCAGCAGTTCTCGCCACCGTCCCAGCAACTGCCTTATTACGACACTACTCAAAAATAAAAAAATATTTTTTACAGCTTAAACCCAAACTGGAGGAATTTATAAACCTTGATAAAAAATCAACTTCTGATCGATCATTAGTCTGGTCTGCAATTAAAGGCTTCATAAGGAACAATGCCATTACCTTCTCCTCTCACCTCAAGAAATCTAAAATGCAAGCCATTTTTCAACTAGAAAAGCATGTACTGTACTGAACTAGAAAGGGACCTTTTATCTAATTACAGCAATGAGGTGGAGCTAAAGTTAAAAACAGAGGGCACACTTAATTTATCGAGGCAACGTGTTGAGTTCTTGATGCACAATACTAAGCATAAATATTTTACAGATGGCAGTAAATCATGTCATCTTCTTGCATTGACACTAAAACGAACAAAGAACAGATTCAATATTTCATCAACAGACTGTTCAGAAAAAGGTCATCTTTTTAAAGCTGCTGACATGAACGATGCTTTTAAATCATTCGTTGCCAATTTGTACTCCTCAGAGGATCAGTTCTCTCAAAAATTATTTGATTTTTTTTTCAGTCATTGAAAGTGACCAACATTATTTGAGGATGATTGTAGGGATTTAGACAGTCCAATATCCCTGGAGGAATTGCAAAAGTTATGAAATCAACCAATTAGGGATATTCCCCAGGCATAGATAGCCTTCCAGCCGAACTATATTTAAAACTATTGAGTACTTTGGGGCCCTTTTTTTTTTAACCTTTAGTTATTCAGGGAAGATTCCACCGAGAGTGAACTCTCTTTTTCTGGGATGCCCTGATCACACTCACACATTAACACCGGACGCTGCCCAGTACAGCAACAGGCTTATCTGTGGCCCCTGGGCAGCTCCATTGGAGCGATTGGGGTTAGGAGCCTCAAGGGCCCTCAGAGGTGGAATACGGTTGGGGCAAGCAGTTCCCCTTACTGTCACCACCCACATAAATCCTACTGGTCGGGGATTTGAACTGGTGACCTTCCGATCAATTCTACCTAAACCTGGCAAAAAACATTGCCAAGTTTAGATTGCTCTAGTTATAGGCCTATCTTCCTAATTAATGCAAATATAAAAATTTATGCTAGTCATTGCTTTGTGCTTAGAGAGGCTAGTAGAATCATCATTTAACCCAGACCAAACAGCTTCCTAAAGGGAAGACTTGCTTCTTGCAATGTTTGTCGAGTGTTGCATATTGTTTCTGAAACCAACACAAAACAAAACAAAACAAAAAAAACTGACTCTCCCAGAGGTCTTTTATTTCTTGGTGCTGTAAAGGCATTCAACCATCTACAATGGAGATATTTATGGAAAACTTTGTAAAAAAATTAAGTTTGTCCAAAGTTTGTCAAAATGATTCAAGTCTTACATGCCAATGCCTCTGCTAGGGTCTTCATGGGAGGAATGTTATCTGACCTCTTCTACATATTTCAAGGGTCTAGATAGCCGTGTCCAGCCTCACTTTTATTATTTAATTTGTCATTAGAACCATTGGCCCAAAATATACGACAGAGCCCATTGGTGGCCCAGTTACAATAGGAACTACATCCAATTCTGTTTCAATGTATACAGACGACACACTTGTATATCTATTAAATCTACAATACACTCTCCCAGATGTCTTCAAAATCATAGAACAATTTGGGACATTGTCTGGCTTTAAAATGAATCATTCTAAATCGATTCTAATGTTACTTAACTCAGATATTAAAAGTGCATATAATATAACGCATATAAAGTGACCTATTCAGGTAAAAAAGATTAGACCCTCTGTTTCTTGCTGTAGCAACCAACAATTACTCCTCTATTTTAAGAAAGATTGAGGATGATCTCGGGAGATGGAAGCCTCTTGCATCATCAATACCAGCCCATGTTGCCACAGTAAAAATGAATGTGCTTCCTCAAGTTATTTTTTTCAGCCACTGTCACTACCATCAAAGTACTGGAAGAAAGTTGATTCATTATTAAGGGATTTTGTTTGTAATGGAAAGCGTCCTTGTATTAAATGGTCAACTGTGCATAGAAATAAGTTTCAAGGTGGGTGGGCCTGCCCACATTTTAAGTTATATCACTTGTCTTTTGTGCAGCGCTCTCTACAAGCCTGGTTCGATACAGAGATAAATTCTCCTTGGAAATACATAGAACAAGAACTGGCTTCACCTTTACAGCTCAGATATATGGCCTTCTCTGGATTAAATCACAGGAAATGTATTGTACAATATGGTCCAATAATATCATATACAATACAAGTAATGGCAAACGGGATGAAACACGTCAAGTAAAAATGGTACAAACACTCACCTGTCTGGTATTATCTAAATCTACTGTCAGCTGGTAAACCTTTTGTATGGAATCATGGGCCCAAAGAGGCATAAGAATACTGGGTGATATTTCAGGTCAACAATTCATTCTTGACTTCCCAGACTTGATAACTCGCATTACCATTCCAAGAAATTCGTTATTTTTTAATTTAGGCTGAGATCTGCCCTTAGGTCATTTAAGGTTTCCTGGGGGGCAGACTTGGTTAATCACCTCATAGCGTCTCTAATAGAGAAGGCACCACCAAAGGGGGCGGTCTCCTACATTTATAATTACCTCATGGCACATTCCCCTTCAGAAATATTTGTGTGTGGGATGTGGGAGAACGATTTGCCCCACTGTGAAGGGGGCACAGACTGGAGTGTTGTGTGGTACAACGTTTTCAGTGCATCAAAATATCCAAATCATCAGCTAATTTACTATAAAATTTGTCATTGAACATATCTGACTCCTCATAAAAGGCATGTGGTGGGATCTGCCCCCCACCCATACTGTACTTTTTTGGTCAGGGGACTCTTGGCACAGTGATGCATGTCCTATGAGAATGTCCAGATGTACAAAAGCTCTGGGTCAAGGTATTGAACAAAGTTCTAACTTGGTAGGAAACTGTTTTCCTTTAGACCCTGCTCTTCTGCAGTTGAATGACAGCTCCAGATTTAAGATGTCAAATAGAGAGCGAAAGCTTTGGTTGGCTGGCTTGACAGCAGCAAAAGATTCATTGTTTTACACTGGCTACCTCCCCAAAAAAGCAATGGTTACATACTCTCCTTGATGTGATTTATTTGGAGCTGTCATCAGCAAGGGTTAATAAGGATAAAACGCAAACATTAAATGTGGAAGAAGGCCGCAGAGAATGTTAAAAACTTTTTATTGTCGTGCACTTAAAGTGCCATTATATTCTTTTTGTTGCTGTTGTCCTTCCCCCTGCGACCTCATTTCATATGGACTTAATATTCTAAAGCAGATTGCTTTAAATTTGGAAATTGCTACATTTATTTAAATCTATATTTACATTATTTTATTTTATTATTTAACTAAATACCCGAGCATTCTCTTTTTGTGTGCTCCTAGGAGGGTAAGGATTGGGTGGGAGGGAGGGATGAAATGTAACGTAATTTGTAACACTCCGTTTATGTTTGTCATTCAATTTTAAGGTACAAAAAACATTTAATTCCATGTGTAATGTGTGTCTATTTTCTCTTGACTAACAAGTTATGAATACACAGTTTATAAGACCTCTGATATGATTCTCTTTTATAGTTGCTTAGAAAAAACGAACCTATACCCACTGTATAAGGGTTTTTACATTTTGTACATGGCAACTTTGCAGGTCTGACTTGGCCTTGAGGAAATACATTTTCTTGACTTGAATGTAACTAAGAAAGACAATGTCGTCCCCCCCCCTTTAAAAAAGTTTTTAAAGACATAGTAAAATTTGGGACTTGTGCTATGGCACCATTACAAATCTTATCCACTGGCGCCACTAGGCTCTTCCGACCATAACTTTGTCCTTCTAGCTCTGGTCTATCAGCCAGACACTCAAGAGGGGGAAGGCTGAGCGCAAAAAAGTCACCCTGAGGACGCTATTCGTGAACTGAATGGCTGCTTGCATGACACAAATTGGGATGTTTTTAAAGACTCTTGTACCAATTTAGATGAACTGACTTACACTGTGTCAAGCTACATTACCTTCTGTGAACAAATGATTATTCCAAGGAAAACAATCACACTGTACCCAAATAGTAAGCCTTGGGTCAGTCAATCCCTTAAGAACACCCTTAATAAGAAAAAACTAGCTTATCACCAGGGTGACATTAATCAACAAAGAGAAGCCCAAAAGTTGATGAAAAGGGAAATTAATTGGGCCAAAATGCAGTACAAAGACAAAGTACAAGATGACCTTGAGAATGGTAGCTAGTAGTAGTGAACTTTTTCCCTCCTTTTATTTGTAAGATTCAAGGATAACTTATTTTCATCAAACCATTTTATAAGTTTTACCATTTCTTTTTCTATGCTTTTGGCTAGAGTTTTTAAATCCTCTCCTGAACTAAAAAAGTTGGTGTCGTCAGCAAATCACACAAATTGCAATAACTTTGATACTTCACAAATGTCATTAATTTACAGGTTAAAAAGTTTAGGCCCCAAAACAGAGCCTTGTGGGACTCCACATTCAATGTTCATATGCTCAAAATTCCCAGAAAAATGCACATATTGAAGTCTGTTATCTAAATAGCTACCTAACCAGTTTAGAGCAACTCCTCTTACACCTTTTAGTTTTGAGATTAATATTTTATGATCTATAGTATCAAATGCTTTCTTTAATTCAATGAATGCGCCAGTTGTATATTTCTTATTTTCTATTGCTGTGGTAATTTCTTCAGTTATTTTCATCAGTGTTAAAGCAGTAGACTTTTGTTCAAAAACCAAACTGTCTCTCACTTAGCATTTTATTTTTTTCAATTAAATTTTCTAATTTCTTTGCAAATACTTTTTCAAGCACTTTGGAAAATTGTGATAATAATGATACTGGTCTGTAGTTAGTAAAATTGTGATTGTCTCCTGATTTATAAAGTGGAATAACCTTTGCTACTTTCATTTTATCTGGAGAAACACCTGTAGAAAGAGAGAGATTGAAAAGATCACAAAGAGGTTTGATTATACAGTGAATTGTCTTTTTTACAATAGTCATATCAATACCATCGGCTGATGCCTTATTTTCACATTTAGAAACAATTGAAAGGATTTCACCATCACTCACTTCCCCAAGAAACATAGACCGGAATACTTTACTTTCTTAATTCCATCCACCTGTTTTCTGACAGTTACTATTCATTTTAATAGATTAGGCAAGATTTGCTAGATTAGGCCCGACATTAACAAAAAAGAATTAAATCCATTTACCACTTCCTTCATGTTTTCAAGTTTTGTATTATTTTCAGCAACAAAATATCAGGGTGTATTTATTGACACATGATTATTTCCTATTACCTTATTTAGAATTTCCCAAGTACCTTTGATGTGATGTCTATTTTCTTGTAACACTTTATTAAAGTAATCTTTCTTAGCTTATCTTATTATACCCTTCAATTTATTCTTATAAAGCTTATATTGCCTTTCAGCATTTTTTGTTCTGAATTTGATAAGCTCTCTATAAAGTTTGTTTTTCTTTTTGCATGCATTTTGCAAGCCCTCTGTAATCCATGGCTTGTCATTATTATTATGTTTTTTTATGCTGTCTTATTGGACAGTGTTCATCATAAAGTGTCAGACAGGTCTTTAGAAA
>JAQFJA010066856.1:0-13921 GCA_029874485.1 Naso brachycentron
CCAATCCAATCCATTTTATTTATATAGCACATTTCCAAAAACATAAAAGCTTATCAAAGTGCTGCACAATGATCTAAAATACAGGACAAAAACTGATACAGATAATAGTAACAATAAATTAAAAGAAGGGATCAAAATTAGATTAAAATACAATAAAATTAGAATAAAAGAAACAAGGATAAACAAGAACAGAGATAAACAAGAACAGAGATCACACAACTCTCATGCTGAGTTAAAAGCCAAAGAATAAAAGTAAGTTTTAAGATGTGATTTAAAAGTTGGGAGGGTGGAGGACAACTTTATTTCTAGTGGTAGCTCATTCCACAATTTAGGGACCGCCACAGAAAAAGCTCAATCACCTCGCGTTTTTAAGTTACTCTTAGGGACAACGAGGAGGAGCTGATCAGCTGATCTCAGAGATCGCGAAGGAGTGTAGATATTTAAGAGGTCTGAGATATATTGTGGAGTTGATCCGTTTAGTGCTTTAAAAACAAACAATAAAATTTTAAAATTAATTCTAAAGTGGACTGGAAGCCAGTGAAGAGAAGTGAGAATCGGGGTGATGTGTTCATGTTTTCTGGTGCCTGTTAAAAGGCGAGCAGCAGCATTTTGGACCAACTGCAAGCGTGCCAGGGATGCCTGGTTTACACCGAGATAAAATGCATTGCAGTAGTCCAAACGTGTCAAAATAAAAGCATGAATCACTCCCTCAAAATCACTGAAAGATAGAACAGATTTAATCTTGGATAAAAGCCTCAGATGATAAAAACTGGTTTTTACAACAGAGTTAATCTGTTGGTCAAATTTAAAATCACCATCAAGTTTTACTCCAAGATTAAGAACTGTGGGTTTAAAAAAAGGTAAAAGGGGGTCGAAGTCCTTGGGAGGGGCATCATAGGTTCCCTTGGGATCAAAAATGATTATTTCGGTTATAGTTTCGTTAAAATGTAAAAAGCTCTGAGCCATCCAGGCTTTGATTTCCCTGAGACAATCTAGTAGACGTGTGGCAGAGCTGCCATCACCTCTTTTTAAAGGGAGATATACCTGGGTATCGTCTGCATATAAGTGATAGGATATGCTGTGTTTTTCCACAAAATCCTTTCTTCTTTGCAGGATTTTCCCTTAAAAAAAACTATTTTTAGACTTGAAATACATCATTCTCAATCACTATGACTAATAGTAGTGCATGGCGGTGTCTGCATCTGCAGAGATGCTTCTTTCTGCCCGTACTTCTCTAATTTGTTCTTATTTTGCTGTATTTGGGACGTTCCTGGGGATCAGCCTTTAGGGTATGAGGTCTGGACTGTTTAAATACTGTGACAAAGTTTTTTTTTGCTGTCTCTGTTACTCTGTTATCTGTCCATGTTATGGATAAAGAGCTGCATGTCTGTGTGTCGACTGTGGTGCTCCAGGAAATTTTTTCATAGGGGACCACTGAAAATGTGTGGGGCAGTGGGGGTGAGGGGTGTCACTCTGGGGGGCAGTGGGAGGGAACTGTATCAGAGTACCCATGGCACAGGATAAGACTGAGCACAACTACCACAAACACATACATACGCACAAAGCACAAATGAGTAAGCTTTGGTTTATAATCTCCTAATATGTGCTACCTGCTGAAATGTGCTACCAAATTTTTGGATGGGGGGGTTAGGGTTAAAGATAGGGATAGTGCATTACTGTTACTTGTTTGCTGGTAAATCAGCAAACAAGCCCCCTCCTCAAGGTTTGGATTGTATTTGGCATAATTCATGTTACCAAAATAAGACTGAAGTATTGATCTGCTCAAATGTGTACTGCTCACACAACAAAAGGCTAAATACAGCTGGTTATGTCCCACCCATCAAACTACCTACTGTTAATCATCTTTACATCTTCAGATGGATGGCTTGGGGGAGTTCTCTGCACCCACAGTTGCTACCAGTGCTTTAAACCAAATTTGGAGATGAGTGTGTTGCACATCAACTCAACATACATGTGACTTCATGGGTCAATAATGTATTATTTAACAAGCAATAGATTACTTATTATTTCCAGTGACAATGCATATTTAGTTTTTATCTCACTCAGATTAAAGTCTGTGTTGTGTTCTGTATTTGAATTTAACCACTGCTGTGAAGGTGATTTTTTTGAAATTCTCGAAAGGAGAAATCAAAGGCTACACTTATCCCAGAGTGCAATAAATCAAACCAATCTAATCTTAACATGCCAAAGAGATTAATCAGTTCATTAATTTATTAATATCTCTTATCTTCTTTCAAGGTTTAAACTTCACTTTGACAGCTAACTACAACGGCTTCAACACCAGCATGTACAACCGGCAGGGCTGTGGGAGCAGCTCCTGTGAGGTGGTGGCAATACTCAAAATGCTGCATGTGAGTGTGGTCAAAAGACGACAAAAGATTAGATGTCTTTTGAGTGCTCATTAAGTTCACACAGTAAAGTCAATCAATCAAGGGCGTTTTGAATAAAATACTTTCAGTGAACAGACGATAAGTGGCTTAAAGATGCAGCTATGACAGTTTACATATCTGAACTTTTCTTTCCAAGTTTTTTTGAGTTACTGTTAATAGTGATATGACCCAAAAGAACTTTTCTGGCTCATACTGGATGCTTTGGCTCAGTGTACAGAAACAAGAAGTTGTTGTTTAGTTCTTAGATTTGCAGTTCAAACAGGTCAATTTGGGTCCAATCCCATTTCACCCCTTGCCTGTATCACTTTAATCCATTTTGCGTGTTCACATTTAGATGTAGGGGTGTCTCGACTCTTGTTGAGGTAATGGGGTAGGGTGTAGTGTTAGGGCAAAAAGCTTTTAATTCACAAAGGCAATTTAGTTTTGGGCATAAAATACAAACAAACAGACACAGACAGAGAACCATTTCAAGCAATCACATAGTTGGAGCAGAATTAGGGCTGATAGTGTAATTTAAAAATGGTTATGTTAAAATACTGTATAAAAAGGCATAGCTGATAAATGAAAAATAAATTAAGAGATAGACTAAGGCCCAATCCAATTTCTCACTTTTTCCCCTACCCCTTCCTCTACCCTTTATCTGTTGTCCCTTGGAACAAAGTCACAAGAAACATGTCAAAGTAAGAAATAAAATTCAACTTAGTCTGTTCATAAGAATATCTGAGTGTAGCTTACTGGTATTTAAATTTGGTGTTTATTAGCCAGGGATGGAGTTAAACCCAGAGCTGTTGCAGCAAGGACGCAACCTCTGTACATGGGGCGCCTGCTCTACTAACTGAACAGGGTGCCTCTTAGAAACATTTTTTATTCCTTTTTTTCTCTCAAGTAGCCTAAACCTTGCCAGTGGTGGCACAGAATAACTACGTATACTGTAATCTTTCTAGGCGAAAAAGGAGGTTGGATGCGTCATGCTGGGGCCTTCTTGCACTTTTGCCACCTTCCAGTTAGTGGAGTAAGTTTGACTCTAATTCTCTTTCTCTTTCTACCTTATAACAACTGAGTTATTTTTGACTATTCATGCCTTGTAATCTGCCATAGTGAGGAAATAGGTCTAAGCCTGAGCATTCCCGTCATCTCTGCTGGGAGCTTCGGCCTCTCGTGTGACTTTAAGCCCAAACTGACCCGAATTCTGCCTCCGGCACGTAAGATCTCGGACTTTCTCATCAACTTCATGGGGAAAAAACTGCCATACAAGAATGAATGGAAGAAGGTCTATGTTTACAAGAGCGACAATTCAAGTGAAGACTGCTTTTGGTGAGACATCACAGGCTGCTGTTCATCCAGGTGACCTTGTAGCTTTTAGTGCTCCAGCATGTGCCACTTCTTGCATTTTATTTTTGCTGTAGGTACATCAATGCATTGGAAGCAGCCTCTGCCACATTTGCTCAAAGCGTTGAAAGAGAGATGCTGCGTGGGGAGGAGGAGTTGAAAGATGCCCTCAAGAACAGAATAAGCAATAGTGGGTATTTTGTTCAAGTCACATCTTTGCACTCAGCATTTCATTCTGTAATGTTGCTTTAATCCATTGTGAATTGCAAGACAATAGCTCTGCGTCAGTATTCCCGACAACCAATCTAAACGTGTCCCACCCACTACCTCTAAATGCTCACGGCAAACACATATTTGTACGGGGACTTCAAAAGCAGAGTTGGGAAGTAACACATTACAGTACTTTTATTACTTTTCCCAATAACTAGTAAAATAATGGATTACAATTGCTAGAACAGTTATTATATTACAGTTACTGATCCAAGTAACGCTGCATTACTACGTTACTTGAAAGGGATGTGTTTCTCTTTTCTAGATATCTTATGCTGATGAGGTATATATGCAGGTGCTGATATATATATTTTTTACAAGACGTTTTTTTGATTTGAACAGTCGTTGGCAGCGTTGATGTGAGCAGCGTTGATGTGAGCATGTTAGCATGCTGGAAATCACTGGCCTCAGCGTCTAAAAACAAAACAGCTTCATTTAGCTGCTGGCAAAGCTCTTAGTGTGGCTCTCCTACATTTTGTTATGGTAAAAGGTATTACATTTTTTGGGAGAACACATTGCTAATCACTTGCTCACTTTTGTTGTGACATATGCAAATCCACCTTAAATTTTTTTTTTTTGCAGGTGGTTTAACATACAGTACATGCTAGATCTGGCGCTGACACGCAGTCTTAACTAGATCTATGATGTAGATTGCGGCGGCCATACTTATCTGATTTAGTGCCAACTTAAGGAATCAGGCGCCATGATACATTATGGGTGAATATTATAGTGTCTTTTACCAACCACAGCAAATTTCCCATTTGCCTTTGCTGGAGCTCCATCTGTTGTAATTCACAGGTTTTTCCCAGGACAGTCCCATAACATCAATGTCAGTGGAGACTGATTTAAAAATATCCCTGCCAGTCTTCACTTCTTGGCCTCCTCCGTTACCCAAATGTTGTCAACTCTGTAACTTCTTTGTTAGTGTCATCTGTGCTCTTGTTGCTTTCAATAAAGAAAAAATTATCTGACATTTGCTTTTAGAATAAGCAGACTTTAGGTCTTTAATTCTCCTGGCAACTGTTTTCTTGACATATGTTTAATTCTTGCATTTCTTTTGTCTTGTACAATCTGATTTTAGTGTGGCACTTATTAGTGAATTGTTTGCAGACTGAAAAGGAAACAAGCAAAGCAAACACACTTTCCCTAGTCTCCTTCTGAAATTTTCAGCACCCACGTTTAATGAGACAAGGTTATAAGTGAAACTGATGCATTTATTTCAGTTTTCATCATGTGTGGGCACCCTGATGACATTAATTCAATCAAGAGTAATATGGGCCAGATTCCTGAGGACGTCATGTTCATTCTCCTTGATATTTACAAGTAAGCCTATGATAAGCCTACTGAAGTCTATGATTTTACTATTTTGTACATATGATGTGACCATGAAGCTTTATGAGTCTTTTTAATATAAAGTAAGAAATCAGAATATACTGTAAACCTGATATGTGACAGTTTGAATGTATAGAATTAACATTGCTCACAGAGACATCTTTTACTTCCCTCCAGTCTTAACTATTATGGGAACACAACATCCAGTAATGGTATGGAGGACGTACTAGTGATCACTCTGCCACCGAGGACCTATACCAATGGATCCAACTCCACATTCAATGACACGGTGAGCATCAACTTATACATCCAAACAACACATTGTGGGGAAAAAGCGCTTGTATAACAGTTTGACTCCTTTTGTCTGACTTTCTATCTAATGGGCAGATAAATGACTATGTGGCCGGTTATCATGATGGGGCTCTGCTGTTTGGCAAAGTGCTCAGAGAGAGGATGCTCCAACAGAGACTTGAATTAAAACCTGAGTATAAGTCCCTGAGTGCCAACCCCTTTGGAGGCATCACCTTTGATGGTGAGTATAAATTACAACTGAGGGTTAGTAACGCCACAGGAGGCTCCAAATGCAAAAAAAATCTAATAAACATTAAATCAAAGGAGGGTGCAGCTTGTGTGGGTGAAAGTGTAAAGGTGTAGTGATGGATCAGGCTGCCAAAATGAAGGACTGCATGGAGAAACTGTTCTTTTGTACTCCAGCACAAATGTTACTGGTTAGAGCAATGATATACTCTAAAAATACATTAGAGGAAAACAAAAGACATGTCAACAAAGGCGCCATGTCATGGTTGTGATAGAGTCATGTCAGGCCTTTGCAAACCCTTACAAATAAAGTTTTTCTGTAAAGCAAATATCTTTTGGGTTGGATTGTTTGTAGCAATGATAATTAAAGTAATTATTAATTACAAGTCTAAAAACAGACCTTTCAAATGATAATTTGTTGTTAAATGTGTGATAATAATCTTAGCTTTCATCAGATTCAAATCAAATTTAAAGCAAAGACACAAAGGCCACTCAATATCTTTGCAGCAGCATTTTTGACTCAGTCCACTCTTGTAGCTTATTTAATTTGGATGCTTATACATGGTCTCTTTGGTGTGTGTGTATGTTTGCTTCACAGGTATGGGGGGTCACTATGTGCTTGATGAGTATGGTGACAGAGACGTCAACTTTTCCGTCATTTACACATCCACTATCACTGGCAAGGTGAGACTACTGTCTATACAGCAGCCAGCTCGATCAATGTAAACATTAGTCTTAAGACTGTGCCTCTGTCCTTCTCTCTAGTATGTAACCTTGTTAGTGTTTGACACTGCACAAAATGAAATCACACTGACAGACGACAACCCTGCCCTGCCCTGGAGCGGGAAACGCCTCCCTGATGATGTGCCAGAAAATTTAAAAAGTAATACACACTTACACACTGATGTCACGGCGGTAATGTACACATGAATGACAATTAAAACTTCACTGTAGTTTGGAGACTGTTAACAACACACAGTTTCTAAGTGGTCTGTGACACAAGCTCTATTTTCAATAATGTCACAACATAGCTTTTGTTTGCTAAGTGTTTGAGATTTCAGGAAAACTAATGTACAGTTCTTACTGCAAGACAAAAAACCACAAAATATCCTCAGAAACTGAGATTTAAATGAAAAATGTGATTTCATGATCTTTATTTTAAGCAAGGCTGTAAATGCAAAAAAAGAGTTTTTTTGTAATTGCCACTGCGTGTGCACATGTGCTTGTGTGTGTGTGTGTACTTTCAGGTTTGTCAACACAGGACGTGATAATGATCGTTCTGAGTGTCAGTGTTGTCGTGGTGACAGCAATTGCTTTAATCTTCTACAGGTAAACAACAGAAATATTTATTAGCTGGGTCATCATGCGTTAGTGAAGCTGTCCTTGATGCTAAGGACAAATATCCCATGATGTATGTATTTACTCTATGTGTGTGTATGTATCCTTTTAGGCAAAACAGGAAAGAGCGCCTTCTGCAAAAGAAGTGGTCTCACATTGAACCTCATCTGATTGCTCCGCTGGATGAGAAGGAGGTCTCTCTAAAGGTAAACAGCTTCATTAATCACCTTTTTCCTGGATCAAGGGTCAGTTGCTGTTTTTATGATGAGTCAATTTACAAAGATGAAGATGGCTGCTGTGACAGCAGCATGTAATTACTGGCTGGGACAGCGAGGATATCCTTGAGGTGGTAGTGTCTTTGATCAACAGATTATCAATCAAAACCCTCAACCTGTGTGACAACCTTGACCTCTTTGGGGAAATTTATCCTGTGCATTTAACCCATCCTATTCGTAGTTAACCTTAGCTACAAATGCTAGGAGCAGTGGGCTGCCACAGTACAGTGCCCAGGGACCAACTCCAGATCTTATACCAGTGCCTTGGTCAGGATCACTGACAGCAATAGTGATCACAGGTGGATTTGAATCCATGGTTGAGGGCACAGCCTCTGTATGTGGTGCCCCTGCTCTACCAGATGAGCCACCAGTCGCCACCACCACTCATTGCTCTGTTCTGAAACCTTTTTTTTCTTGGCATTCAGTGCATGTCACTCTAATGCTATCTGATCACAATTTTCTTATTTTTGTACTTTAAACATAAAAAAACCCCAAAACTTTACATTTTATGTAATAAATCTTTAATAACAACATATGTTAAATAATGTTATTTGAGCACATAATAATTAGGGAAATGGTGTATTTTGATACTAAAACCAGAATCCTGTACAAATGCTAGCTTGTGTTATATATAGCAATTAGTGGTGTAGTACTTGAGATTGGTCTTGGTCTCGAGATCGGTTTCAAGACCACTTTTAGAAGGTCTTTGTCTCGTCTGGGAATCAAACACATTTTGACTCGGCCTTGTCTCGGTCTCAGACATTGCGGACTCTGGAGTTTTAATAGAGACCAGTGAAGACCACATCAGATTTAGCTGTGAACGTAATAACTGTGATTGGATGCAAAACTGTATTCTTCTTCTTGCAGCCAATAAGATATTTGTAGTTTGAGTTTTTGATTTGTCTAAGTTTAGTTACCTTAATCACAGGGAGTTCATATGCAAAACAACACACAAGAGAAAATACTTGGAAGAGTGCAGGTTCTACAAGGCAGTGCTTACTCAAACGACTGGAAAACATTAAACCTCTATTGCCACCTCTAAATCAGAGGAAAATTGTTTAATGGTCTTGGACATGAGTCGGTCTCAGTTCCTTCAAGTCTTGGTCTAGTCTGGGTCTCGGCACACTTTGGCCTTGATCAAATCTTGATCTTGGTTAGTGTGGCCTTGACTACAACACTAGTAGCAATAGCACCCATGTCAGCTTGGGTCAAGTTGTCACACATTGCAGCTCTGCAAAAGTTAGCCTAGCAGTTGAAGTTCTTGATTGCCATACATCATAAGAACAAAAAAGTGTGCTGCTATCAGGGACTTTTAACTTTTAAGTATTTATGAAACAGTCTCATGATTCCTCTGATGATTATAAATTTGACAGTAGGCACTTGTGTCACTACTGCTTTTGTCCGAAGGGGCCGCTAGAATCAACAAAAACTGACAATTCCTCATAGTCACTTTAAGCATTTATAGCTGTGTTAAAGTGAAAAGTAAAAATCATAAAACTATAATTTTTTCACAAGAATGTTGTTTAATTTAATATGGGAAATAAATGACTATAAATATATGACTATAAATAAATTGAAGTGAAAACATGGACACTTAAATTCAATAGCTCCCCTCTGTAGCCTGAGTCTTGAAGGTACACAGTGTTTTTAAGAGTGCTAAAACACTTTGCAGTGCATATTTTGACCATACCCTCTTGAGTTAACCTTTATGGATTTTTTATATTTAAGTTTTTATATGTTTAGTGTCACTAATATTTTACACTTGACAACGTACAAACCACACTGTGCATATAGCCCAGAATCTCTCTATCAGTGAACTTGAACTCATATTCAACTGGGCTTAACATGCCTGCAAAATTTGCTCGCAATGTCTTGTGCAAATTGGTTGAGCATGTCTCCTGTTTGCCACGTGGTTACAACACCTGTGTTTCTGTAATGGCGGCCCAAGCACCAATCAAAATGATTTTCTTACTGTTTTTGTCAATAAAGATATGACCCATCATGTCAACATTAATTCATCCTGCTGGTTTATTACCAACTTAATTTATAAACTGAGGTAATATATAACAAAGGAGTGACATCAGGCAATAGTCAATTACAGTGGAGTGTTTGCTTTCTCATGTGTCACTCAAAATGACTGTGTGTGCACACGTGCCACAGCTTGTCAACCCCTTTGATAGATTATAGGGGTGAATTATTCACTGAGATAGAGGTAGCCTGGCATGCCCAAAGTAATTCTCAAGTAAGAATTAGTCAGGTACCTCTCGACTCACCGCTCATTTCCAATGGCAGTACCAACAGATGCAGGCAAAACTGCCTCTAGATGCAATTGGATAGACATACAACCAATCAGAGCTGTTTATCCTGTCTTTTCCCTCGCACTTCAGGAGAGCCAAAACCCGCTTGTTATTGAAAACTAGGCAATAATAAATAAAAGGAATATTCTGACAAAACGGATAACAACCCTGGGGACCCGGCAGGTACTGTTTTTTTTGTGATTACTACACGTAGGGAAGCATAGGAACCATTAGTGGGAGTCTTTTTACCGATCTGTGTGGTGTTGACCTGAGACTCATTTGCCTTGCAAACAACACAACACGTTAAAAAAACACTGAACAAAAGCACTAAAACTGACATAATTAGCTAATATAACAACACAATACAAAAACATCCATGTGATTACTTTTCAGGTTGTGGAAAATTCAAGTTAACAGCTGCGCAACTCATCTGTCTGTAGGTCATCAATGATTCGTATCAGCTACCTTGCACACAGATCAGAGCTGTCGTCTTCGGCCTACTCAGTGAGCCATTGCATAAAGCCCACCCCATATGAGAAAAACAGTTGCGATTAGCCCATCAGATGTTGATGAAACGTCCGTGAATGGGAGGGTTCCAAGACCATTTTCACAACGTGAATTAATTCGCTAAGTGAATGGGTCTGGTTTACCTGGTTAGACAGAGGAGCAGTATATGAAAAGACAAAATAAAGAAAAACTGAGCATGAAATTGCATTTAATTAGATGACTTTAAAACATGAAATGAGAATAGGACACAAATTTGAACTTTCAAAATTAGTCTAGTGTTTACCTGATTAACTAGAAAAATAAATTATGTAAAAAAGATTCAACCTTCAGCACAGACCCTTTCTTCATAGAACTTTGTCTGGAGTTCAATACTTTCTTTTGTATGATAAGTACCTGAAATTCAATGAGGTCAGATTCTGTAAGACGAGGACATGGAATCAGACTAGCCTCCTTTCACCTTAAAGTGCAACACCAGCCCGAACCTATCTCTTTCTAACACAGCTGCAGAAACCCTCATTCATGACTTTATCACCTCCCGTCTGGACAACTGTAACAGTCTCCTCTATGGTTCACCATCAAAAATCCTCAATAAACTCCAATACATCCAGAATTCTACTGCTCACCTGCTCACCCTCGGACCTGTGACCACATCACCCCCATCCTCTTTAAGCTCCATTGGCTCCCCAGTCCCCAGACTGTCCATTTCACACTCCTTCTCATAACCCTACAAAGTCCTCCATAACCTGGCCCCACCCTACCTGACTAGGTTCTTCCATCGACAATCTCCGACCCACACCGTGCGCTCTGCTGATACTAACCTCCTGTCCCCCAATCTGGACCGAGCAGAGTAACTGGGGGGACAAGACTTTCTCCATCCCTGCTCCCAACCTCTGGAACTCACTCCCAAAAGTTATCTGAAACTGCTCCTGAGTCGCCATATTAAAAAAAATCACTCTACTCACCTGTTCAACATTGCTTTAAATCCGACAATCACGTCTTCTCACATCTTTCTGCTCTTTATTTGTTTTTGTTTTTGTTTTGTACACTGTAATGCATCTTTGAGTGTCCTGAAAAGTGCTATATTGTTATTATTATTATTAATATTATTATTAACTGTTTGTGTTTCTGTGTGTGTAACAGATTGATGACGATAAGAGGAAGGACAGCACATTCTTCAGTCACAGAGGCCGCTATGACAAAAAGGTACCTGTTTTCCAACTTCTGAAATCAGTATTCAGTCACAAGGAGAACAAAAAAAAAAAACAGATGACAATTGTTTTCACTCCTTGTTTGAGTGTGTCCTACTTCCTGTACTCCTCAGCCTGTAATCTTGAAAGAGTTGAAGCAAACTGACGGAGAATTCACTGAGGACCAGAGGATTGAGCTTAACACAGTAAGACACTTCTGTGTTTATTTAACCTCTTTTGAATCATCGGAGCAAATGATCACTGTTCATTCTACTCTTTAAGTTACTGTGGGCTCAACTGTATCATCCTTTCTGTCCATCCTTGGTGCTGCTCTCCTGATCATTGCCTGAATAATCACAGATATGGACCAATCTCTGCCTTTTGGCTCCACATTAATGTACTCTCATGCTAATTTTACGCAAGCCTTTTCCATGATGCTATACTTGATGATGGATGATTCTGCATTTCCATCATTTCAGGATTTTCAAAGCCATGAAAGTTATTTCTTTTTTTGCAAGCACATAAAGAAATGTATCTACATGCAAGTGTTTGTGATAAAACAGATAGAATACAAAGGAACATGCAATTTCCTCTCTACAATTAAAGTATGTGTCATGTTTTGTCATTTTTATCATCATAGCAGGAAAAATGTGTTGAAAACTGTGTGTGTTCTTCTATTATCTTTATGTTTCAGCTGCTGAGTATCGATTACTACAACTTGACAAAGTTCTATGGCACAGTGAAGTTTGAGTACAATGTGTTTGGGGTGTTTGAGCTCTGTCAGAGGGGCTCCCTTAGGGTAAGTGTAGACTATGACTCACACAGTTCCATTGTCCTGAACTTTCTGTGTAAATCAGATCCTGCTGCTGCCAGCTTTCCTTGTCTATCAGACTATTTTATCAGTCTTTTAAGTTTGTAGCAGACAATGAAAGATGTTTTTTTAAAATGCAGGCAAAATATCTTTCTTTTTAACTCTTTAAGGGAGGTCAAGTTTGTCATTTGCAGTGGCGATTCTAGGTTCTGAGGGGACCCAGGCAAGGAAATACATGGCGGCCCCAGATGTCAACAACACTCCTAAAACAAAAATATATCTACATCTCTATCTATCTATCTATCTATCGAGAGAGAGAGAGAGAGAGAGAGAGGGAGGGAGAGAGACAGAGAGAGAGAGAGAGAGAGAAAATCATCATCAAAGCACAACAGTTTTTTTGTGCATAGATTGACAAAATATTCGTGCAGTTCCCTATGTCGGGCTCTGTAACAACGTAATGGTAAAAGAGGTCTGTTCTAAAATAATCTGTCAATGTTGACACAGACAAACTCAGTCAAGATGTCTACAGTATGCTAGCATAAATTTGAATATTAGCCTACCTTGTCATGCATCTTCCTTTACTGGGTCTGTAACTGTAATTACTGTATGTTAAGAATTTTAATTTTGTGTTAACACGTCAACTCAATTGATCATTAATTGCTGGTTAACTTAAAAAATGTTTGATTAGACACAGTGAGCTAGCAGGCTAGTTAGCTAGCACCTACCTAGTTTTTTCAACTGTCTCTGATAATATGTAAAAGTTTGCTAATGTTAGAGGACTAACTTAGATGCCATTAATTTCGAGTTTTACGTGTGACATGCTTTTTCATTGCATATATGTGTAATTTTGCAAATAGTACATCATAGATTTAATATTTGCAAAACTGTAGTAACATAACTTATGTTACTACAAGCTATGAGTCATTAGAAGACGAGAATGATAACCTAACATGTAATGTGCACTGCGCCGTGTATATAATACCGATCTAATCATTGTGCATTTATTAGTATATCCACTTATCACTGTCGTGTTGGCATTTTTGCTCCTCTTCCCACCCCATCTTTTTTTGGAAACCAGGCAAGTGTCGCTTCATTGTGTTGACTAGAATAGCTGTTCAGTTTTCACTTTCAGGTGATTTGTCCAAAATAGTGAAAGGAAAGCTGTCATATGGACCAGTAGCCAGAGGGGGGCCCCACTTGGGTTTTTTCTTTTTGGGCAGTGTCGGGCCTTAAAAATTTCAAGGGGGTTTATGGTTGTCATTGCACAATATGCCAAAGAGTAGCCATCTGGGGGCCCCCTTTCTTAATTTTTTTCACAGAGCCCCAAACAATTGCCTGCTTTGCCTGTCGGTGCGCCTCTGGTCATTTGTTAGAACAGTGGATCTCAAAAACATGTTAGACAGTGAGGAAAGAACTTCCTTTTTTTAATGCTGATTTTGTGCACAAGTTTTACATTGGGAGATTAAACCGTTTTGAACTTTTCTTTCTTTTTTTCTTTGCTTTATTACTTTTTTAGAATGTGTTGATTGCTTTATTTGCAGGTCTGCATCCACACAACACACACACACACACACACACACACACACACACACACACACACACACACACACACACACACACACACACA
>JAQFJA010066880.1:0-13911 GCA_029874485.1 Naso brachycentron
TTGAGTAAGAGGAGGAAAAGCAAGAGGAGAAATTAGAGAGAGAAGAAGAGAAGAAGGAGCAAGAGGAGTAAAAGGCAGAGCAGAAAGAGGAAGAGGAGTGGACGATACTTCCCCCCAATGTTTGGCCAGAGAGGACATGGCTTGTGATGTCAGTGAGGTTTTTTTTGGTCTGATCCACATCGCAGACGGGACAGACAGTAACTGTAATACTGAACAGGCTGATTGTATGTCATTAGTACCAATAGTATTTTTATACTAAGCATGTGTTATTAGAAATGTAGAAATGGTTAAAAATTTTGTTTTGTAGATTTAGCACAGAATTGTGAAGTTGGTGGTGGAAAATCTATGTATTTGGTGTTTGTGTGTAAAGTTTTGATACATAAGTATCATATTGAGAAGTGTTTATATAGTTTTTGATGTAGTGCTTGCTTTTGTAAGAGATGTAAGATGTTTTGTATTTTGTGCATATGGTTTTGGTTTTTGTGCACAGAGTTTTAACACGCAGGGCTCTAGTTTTAAGAACTGTGTGTTGCTGCTGTCTGTCCTCCTCCCTGACCTCCCTCCTGTTTGGTTGTGTTAAACATAATTTGTGTCACGTAGAAAATTTATTTATATAGAAAACCACGATCAAATTGGGTCAGTGAGATTTTCCTACACAATAAAATATAGACTTACACAAAATTAATGCTGCTCAGTCTTCACTTCTGGGCCTCTATACATGTGTGGTGACTGTGTCTGCAGAGCTCCGCCCTCTGCCTGGATTTGGATGTAGGTGCGTTTCCCCCAACAAATGAGGTGAGGTTAAGACTGAATAAAACATAGAGACTGGATGCCGTTCAGACTGAAGAAAATTACATATGTGGATGTGGCGGTAAAGAAAAGGAAATATAATCCTCGTGAGGTGAAACGTCAGGCAGATAAAGCTCCTTCCAGAACGAGGGTGAATCTCAGTTTGGCTTTCAGCTGCTTTCGAGCACTGAAGGAGAGGCTGGGGATGAAGAGCGACACGGTGTTGACCTGCTCTCTTTTGGACAGGTCAGTGCCAAACACCGTAAGTTAGCTTGTGCTAGCTTGCTAAATTATCGACTTCTCTCTTAAAACAAATGTAATATTCCTACATAGCTCACTGTGTAGATACAAGCAGTATAAATATGTACTTCAATATTTCTGGTGAGCTGAGCTCAGGAGGAGGAGCTTGATTTAAATGTCGTGTTTGCAAGTAGCAACAAACAAATGCTGCTGACTTGATCTTCAACAATTTAAGTAAAAATGAGGTCATTTTAGTTCAGATCAGTGGTTCTCAAATGGGGGTACGCGTACCCCTAGGGGTACTTTGAAGTACTGCAGGGGGTACTTGAGATTTTTTTTTTCTCCAAATGTTAGAGAAATAAAATATCAGAAAAGAAAAAAAATATCTGTCAGAAAATAATTACTATTGCATGGTAATGACAAAAATTGGTTTGCCATGAATTTTGTGATTGATTCTAAAATGAAATGTGGCATTCAGGTGTTTGTCAGCGACAAGGTTCTTAATAAATCAGACACTGATGGCGCTGTATTTTTTTTTACCAAAAATGTTTTGCACTGGTCAGGGGGTGCTTGGCTGAAAAAACATTTCAAAGGGGGTATATCCCTGAAAAAAGTTTGAGAACCACTGCTTTAGATGTTTTGTCTCTCGTTCTTTTCATGCTGCTTTGCTGCATACTTTCTTTCAGCAGGTTTGAGCTCTAGTAGAGGCTGACAGCAGGTGAAATCTCAGCATCATGTGACATCAGACTGAGCTGACATAGTTGGTTGGTTGCCTGGTTTTTGGAGATTCCAGTTTGTTTTTGTGATGCTGTAGTTTTGTGTTTTTATGTCAGTGTAACGGTTTGTGTCACTGAAGCTACTTCACAGTGGGTCTGCTCGTTTTGAGGCTGCCAGTAGGGTTGTGACGGACCGGCTGGGCGGAGTTTGCACTCGATTTAAACCGGGCCTTCCTGGCAGGAGGCTCCCGACCTGTCCGCTCGGAACCAGAGGCGATGAGGCACGCAGATGCAAACAAACAAACAAGATGCACATAGCAGAGCCAGACGACCAACCAAACGGATAAGCAGTCGGTTCAATTACCAAATGTGTAAAGGAAGCATCTGAAGTCCATGTCCTTGTCTCTTAGGATGCTAAACAAGATTCTTTGAAGAACCCACAAAAAGCAACCTGGATATGCAGCTTATGTCGTTTGTGTGTCAGGATGGTTTTATGTCCTCACCTGTTGACACAGAACATGGACGTAGTCTCGTTGATTTCTGATATTTATTCTGTGTTCTCTGAGCTGGACTATACTAAATGGACTATAATAATTTGTCACAGAATTCCATATTACCAAACTGTCATGTCAGGGGCATGTTTGTTGCAACCGCAACGCAACTTTTTTGTGCGCTGATGCTCTACGTCGTGCATCAGATGGCCTTTTTGCTATTTTCACCACTCAAACGTGTTGAGTCTGTCTGTGTCTCTTCTTATTCCAAAGTACAGTATATCTAGTATATGTAAGTTTATAGTACTGTGTTTGTGTTACTTCTGCAGATCTTTTATTAATAAGTTTTATAGCTGCTTTTTCTTTCATGTTGTCATCATCACCTCCTCACAGAGGTCACGATTATCCAGCTGCAGGATTTCAAGGAGATTTTTTTCATTACACGCATCGTACCTGGCTCCTACATTACCCACGATGCAGCTGGACTGCTGGCATTTGCGTGGCAGATTGAGGTGTTAGTATCAGTTAAAGCAGCGTGCAGCAGAATTCTGCTCAACTCACTTCAGATTCAAACATTTATTAGACAACACAGTGCCCCCTACAGACAGTGGAGGCCATACACTTTTTCATAACATGCGGGAGAGCTCCAAAACACCAGAAAAAACACACACACACACACACACACACACAAAGGGTGCAGCTTGGTCAGCCCACACATGGAGGCTAATTGCCATAATTTGGTGTCAGTGTTTGACACACAGATCCGTCTCAACACTAAGGCTGCCCAGGTGGGGTCAAAGGTCAGGTCCAAGCTGAGTATTGTGAGGAGCTGAGCGGCAGGGGGAGGTGGAGAAGGAGGAGGAGGAGGGGTTCATATGTTTAAACAGCAGGTCGACACATGAACAGGCAAACGATGTCGTCGCTGGAACAAAAACATGTCTGCATACAGAGAAAATCACAACATCACAGCTGCTGTTTGTTATTCTCGGTATGTCATTAATTATTTTTTCATCTTTATTTTAGTTTTCAATACTGGAGAGATTTCATAAAAGAATTAGGAAAAATGGCACTTGGGGTAAAGGGAATAATTTGATTTTGTTGACTCTTCAATGAAATCTTTTCATAATTGGAAAGGTTCAGAGTGTTGGCAAACATCAGGAGCTTTGATGAAGATGAGGTCAATTCAGTTCTTCGGTGGGGGGAGGTTGGGGGGGATATGACAGCAGTGCCGGAGGTTGATTAAAGTTGACCTTGAGAGTGAAGAGGAGAGAGCGAGAAGAAGAAGACTAAAGGAAATCAATGAGACAGAGATCAATGACTATTTGATTTTTTTATCACTAATTTGTGAAGAAGGTGTCATCGATCCCTAAACACACACACACACACACCGTCCCCCCTGCATGTGTTATTTCAAGTTATTAACTGAGAAAAAATTTTCAGATGCAGCCAAGAAGCTTGGATCCAAATAAATGAGTGTGCAGGAGAGAAACAGAGGGGATTGTGGGTAAATAATGGGAGTTTATGCCACACAAGTCAGAGCTTACGGAGGTGTTTTACTCATGTTTTGGCTGCAGTGATCTGCTGAGGTTAAGCCACAAAAAACACTCAGTTATGGTTAGAAAATAAACCACGTTTGTGTGGAAAATAACAGATTTTCTGCCACAAACACAGTTGGAAAATGATGGCCGCAAAAATTACTGGTAAAGCTGAACTTTAACACTTCAAAAAAGACTTGGCAGCTTCCTTTGATATGTTTTGTTGAAACGTGTTACATGTGAAACACACAAATTTAAAGTTTGCAGAAATGTTCGGTTTTCTGCTTCCAGTTCCTTTCAGCTTAAAGGTGGAGTCAGTAGCATTTGTAAACACAACAGCCGTTTGTAAACACAACATTCAAACTGGCCCCTCCTCCCGGCTCAAAGCACCTGAAGTTTTGTAACTTAGCATGAACTGCATATACTGCTATACCGCTTACCTAACGTTACACAGCAAGCTACATCGGAATATTACATTTGTTTAATGGAGCAGTCAATAATTTAGCGTGCTAACAAGCTAACCGCCAGTGTTTAGCACCTACCTGTCCATCACAAAGTAGCCCAACTATGCATCACTCTTCCCAGCCTCTCTTTCAGTGCTCCAAAACTGCTGCAAGCCAAACCGAGACTCACTCTTCCTCTGGAACAAGTTTTATCCGCTTGCTCACTAGGGCTATACTTCCTTTTCTTTGCGTTATGTCCACATTCGTAACTTTCTCCCGTTTGGACGGCGTCCAGTAGCTGTGCTCTCACACTATCGTTACTTAAAAATTGATTGCGCATCTACATCACTCTTTACGGTAACTCATCCCGAGCAGGTCCTAGGTCAGCCAAAACATCAAAATACAGGCAGAGGGCGGTGTGTCTCCATACACAGTCACCACCACGCATACACAGAGGCCCAGAAGTGATGACTGAGCAGCATTACTTTTGTACATGTCTATATTTTATTTTGTAGTAAAGTCCTACTCACTCCACCTCCAAATGCTAAATTGGCAAATAAACAACAGTGAAAGACCTTAACGCTGTGAATGACTGTGACCAATCAAGAAGCACATGTCAGACACTGAAACATTCAGTGAAGGAGGATCAGAGTTTGGAAGCTGGTCTCTGCTGACTGGCTGAAGTCACTGCAGTGATCGGCACTGGTCGACCCCACAGTCGGAGGCGGCTGACTCCTCCATCAGGGCTGATGATGAGCCGCACATGGCTAACAGGTTGGCTCAGAGTCAGCTCAGCCGTGTCGTACAGATGTCTGCGATGAGGACGAAGCTGCAGCACAGACAGGAAGACATTCACATACAAACAACAATAAAATATCCAAAGGGTTTTTTGTGAAGAAATTGACTCTAATTTATCAATATAATCCATTTAAAATTATCCTTTACAATAAAAATAATCACTGTAACACTTTATACAGGCTATCAAACAGTTTTAATTATTATTAAATTTTACAAGATACAACTAAATTTTGTTCATGTTCCTGCACAATAGCTACAGAACTTCTTCATAAGTCAGACAGGTCGTTTTTAAAAAGAATAAAGGCCTTTACACATTGGGTGCGTAACAAATAAAAGACACAAAAATGTGAAATGTTTGGATCAAAACTCTCGCGGCAGCAGCAAGACAAATTTGCGACAGCAACACGGAAATACGAATCTGTGAATGAGTTTTGACAGCTCACTGCAAAGAGGGAAAAATGGACTCACATGTTACAAATATAACATTAAAACAAAGCAGAACTTATCAGCCATCAAACACAAAATATTGAGTAAAAATACGTCACAGGCATTAACAGCAGGTGGGTGTAAGCCAGATGCTTCAGTGAAAAGGTTAACATAGGTTAACATATGTTAGCTAATGTCACCTCATCCAAAAGGAAACTGCGTAAGGTAACGTTATCATTTGCAGAGCCCACCTGATCAGTGATACTCAGCCATATGTTGTCTGAGATTGTTGTCTTTATAATCTGCATGTTGTTTGTCAAACAACACTTCGTGCTGAAAGACACAGATACTGAGCTTGTCAGCCATTGTTGTTCATGTTGTTGTTGTGGGAAACAGACGTGATGTCCACTCCACTCAACCATCATGATTGGCTGATGTGTTTATTCACAGTGTGAATGTCTGAAAAAATCGACAGTGATCCAAAACATAAAAGTGGCGCTTTTTCGCAACGTGATATTCACATTCTGTGTGAAAATACTCATGCCCAATCAACGGTTCAAAAAAAAAAAAAACAAAAGAAAAAAAAAACGCATCTGGTGTGTAAAGGCCCAAAGTCATAAAAAAGGAGGCAAGTGGAAATCATTTAACAGACAAAGCAAAACACACTTTCTGTGGGGGAAGAAGTAGCTGCCATTTCCCAGAATTCCATCGGGTCCCAGTGTTCTGAGCCTCCTCGTCGGGGGTCAAAGAACAAGCCTCAATCCTGCAAGAGTCCGGGAAGTTTCCTGGATGGAGAAAGAACCAGTAAAGAGTCATTTCCTTCTCTTCATGGTTTAAAACTCACCGCACTGGCGGTGTGTGTGCACCTTTAAAGTGGTTGGTGTCGACCTCAATACTTCTGATAACTCCAGGATGACCTAGTCGAAACACGGCCCACTCCCATCCGGGGACCTGCAGGATCCCCTGCTGATCCACCTGCAAGACAATAAGCAGGGCAACACTGACAGTTTGACTCTGACGGGACATTTTGAGAAAGGAGAGAAAGTGGAGGTTTTTTAAAAAGGGAGAGCAGTTAAGAAAAGTGACAACACTTTCATAAACATTGTTTTCCTTCTCTTCATCCTGAAAGGGCTGTTGAACGACTTGAGGGGACATAAATCTGTTTACTCGCTAACATTGCAGGGACATGCCATCTTTTAAGGGACAAAATAAAGGTCAGAATAAGATAAAATTCTGTCATTTTAAGATGACAACCTTCAGATGTTTGGGTCTGTCCAGTCTGCGGGCTGTTTCCCACCCGTCGGCCATGTTGGCAGCTCGACTGGGACCTGCAAAAACAGCACACCGAGGTCATTGGTGACACCTGAGGTCAGCTGAGAGCAGCAGGAAAAGTCCAGTGATCAACACTGACGCAGCATATCATCAGATATTGAGATAACAAATAAAAATTTCGATGACACCAACTATACACTCCTACCAATCATGTTGCGTGGATGACCAAAGTGGGCGTCGCTGTAGCCGAGGCAAACTCCCCCATTGGTCAGAGCCACCAGGTCGATGTCATGGTGGGGGCTCACAGACAACCAGTCTCTCTGCCCGACGCCGTACACCCGCAGTCTGGCTATCCCCCCATCTGCAGACACACAAATACACTGAACAATGCTTCATTATTATTATTATTATTATTATTATTATTGGTTTTGCTGCTGTTGATGTTATAAACAGTACTTGACCATGTACATTTGAGCATTAAGGCTAATTGGCAAGAGAAGTCGTAATCACAGGTTTAACAGTAGAAAAGTGTGTGTGTGTGTGTGTGTGTGTGTGTGTGTACCTGGGTACATGTTGAGGCGCAGGTGTGTGACTCTGTGTTTGAAGTCGACCTTGAAGTAGTTGTGGCAACAGTCAGAGTATCCAGGCCTCAGCTGTGATACACACACCAGCTCAGGCCACGCCTCCGAGCCCAGCTGTCAATCAAACCACACATCAACTATCAATCACATTTCTCACAGATCACTGTGTGGTTGACCAGCACACTTAAATTGTAACCATAGCAACAAGCTGAATGTAGTGGCCAGAACTCTCAGTCAGTACGATCACATGCACAGTTAAGTCGCGCTACTGTGAAGCTCTATTAGGTCATTTGGTTGGACTACTGTCCATGTCCCAGTACACAAGCGCCAAGAGAGAATCGATTTACTGCACGACTCCGCTACTCTACGTGGCGATATGCCCCATTCAGTTGATCGCTATTGGACCTTCTTCAGGTTAGCCAAACAAGCTACAAATAAGTTAGCAAGTAGTTATTCATGTTGAACAGTGAAAACATGGACAACTTTACAGCACTTTGTGCTTCATATTCACGCTTTACTTTTGGTGCAAATTTGATGCACACTTCCCCTCGTGCTGATGGGGTTTTTGTTTTCGTACTGGCTTTATTCTACAAATTTATGCTGTGTCAAAGACTGCCGCAGGGACTATCGACCATGTGCAGATTGCTTAGGCCCGTCTGGGTCCGATGAAGACGTACACATGCAGGAGTAAATCGACTTCTAATCGAATCATCTGGATGTGTGAGCTCTTTTGACTTTGAGAAATTCAATTAAGTGAGATTTCAGTTGAACTAACATGTTTACATGCATTTTAAAAATCCGCTTTTAGCCATACTAACACAATACATCATTTTTTGTAACGTCATGTAAACGTACTGGCTGTTACCTTAGCAACAGCAGCCAGCTGACTGTCAGAGGCGGCCATGCCAGTTCGGTCTCCTTCCAGCGTGAAGGTCAGCGGTTCGTCTGGAGAAAAAATAGCAATTATTAGGAAAATTTTATTTGTCCTGCATGTGGCTCCATCATGTCTTTGTCATGGTCCAACACACAGTTTCTTCTGCTCTCATAATTCACAACATAAAGAGTTTGTACCCAGACAGCCAGCCTGGATGGAGATGTGGGGCGAGTGGTTTCCTGTGAAGAAGGACGTGTCGACATCGAAACCATAGATGAGCCCGGGCACTCCAAGCTGGATGATGCACCAGTCATGACCTTTCACAAAATCAGAGACACAGACACGTGATGCTTTGGTTGTACTGACCTCAGACACATTCAGCAAATACATCTATGTGAGAGCATGGTGATTGAACAGATGTTGTAGGTTTGTCTAAAGAGTTAAAGTTGGTTTGAATGTTGCATTTGTTATTATTTGCTGGTTTGTTTACATTTGGTAAACAAATTGTGCTTTGAGAGCCTGAGCCTCTAAAGAACCTTTTAAGTGACATTAAGGAAGTTCACATGATTTGTTTCTGTTTCCACCCTGAGAAAAATCAAACCCGAGAGATAAATTAGTTGTTTACATGTCACTCAGTATCAGGAGATACTGAAAAGGAAAAAAATTAAGTTGACTCATTTAAATTAAATTTTAAATAAATTAAATTCACATTCAATTTATGTCTACATAAAGACACCACATGGTACTCTGGTCCAGAACAGACATACTAACCCGGAGTCCTCTTTCTCCTCGTCTCCCATCCATCCATCCACTTCCCAAACTCAGTGAAAGCAGAGGCGATGAACTGTGGCGGCTCTCGCTGTATAAACACAGAAATTCAGTTTACATCTGTCAGCTTGAACACACACACTGTCCTGCTGCCCCAAATACTCACTAGAGGGCAGCAGTGGATTAATCAGCCACTAAAAACAGTCCAAAACAATAAATATTTTCTCCTGTTGTTTAATAGAAAAAAAAGAACCTGATGTGGTGGATCAGAGTTGTACCTTCAGCAGGTTTGCAGCAGGAGCAAACCATTCGTCTGAAGCAAAGATAACCTGAAAGAACAACAGGAGACGTCTTCATTTCAGTGCAAACCAACCCATGTTTGTGCTATGAAAACTGTTTATCTCTAACCTCAGAATATAGACAACAGACAAAGTTGAAGCTGCACAAATCAATATTTTAGAGAAAGATGCAGCAGCTACTCGCTCCTTCAACATGCAGCTTTTCCCTTTAATTCTTGTCATTGATGTGATGTTCGGCACTTTGACAAGTTAGAGCTGAAGGGACAGCGTTTCTCAGATTTTTAGACTTGTATTTGAAAATGTCAATCAAATGTTTGGCGGTATTTGGAGGGATTACAAGACAAGATGGTTCGGGGTTAGCTGGTTAGTATGCTAATTTCAGTAGATACAAAGCAATACATTAATGTTTTTGAAACAACCTTGCAACTGTTACTTCTTTGCATTCTGTTGATTTTTTTTTTTTGAATGTGTCAAATATTCAGTTCTAGCTGTATTTTACAAATTGTTCCTTTAAACAAAGGATCTAAATTTTTCTCCAGCTCTGCGGCCCTGCCAGGAGAACAAATAACACATTTTCAGCACAGACTTCTTTGCCCTAAACAACACAAAAACAGCATAGTTGGATTTAAATTATATACTGTGTGATTTACCACAATGAGCTGCACGATCCATTATACTGTTGTCTTTTTTACACTAGTTATCTCAAATGACATATCTGCTTTGAGGTCACATTTACATTTATTCATGTATTTAGACGGTTTGTCAACATCATTTATATGTGTGCATGTTTTTAGTTAATTCATATGTTTGAATGTAGTTCTGTTGTATGTCACAGGGACAGCATGAAGACCTCACAGGGACTCACCTTCCCACCGACTGCCTCACAGGCCAGATCATTAAACTGCAGGAAGTCGGGCTCTGCTGCTGCCTTCACCACTGCTCTCCTCTCTGCCATGTTGAGTTTCTTCTGAACTGTTAACAGAAACTGAAAAGCAGTTTCTCATCTGACTGAAGCCTGAAGAGCCACTCACACAGCCTCCATCCTGTTGGACAAAGTCCATCGTCCGCTCAGTCACAGACAGCAGGCTGTTTGTTTAGACAGAGACAGGTTACTGACTCCACGCACTCATACTGTTATGTTAATACACTGCAAACACAGTCTCTTTACATTCACAATGAGAGGACAACATAACCTCTAACAGTCACATCGAAAAACACAAAGACATCTTTGTAACACTCATTTACCAAAATTATAATTTTAATGCAACCAACTTAATGGACCACGTGTGTATACGCAGAAGCCAATCCTGCTGTGTTTTAATACAGAGATGATATTAAGATGAACAATAATAAAGACAAGTGTAGGCTAACCCTGGTAGCACATACGATAACAGGTGGTGTAAATTCATTTAATAAGTTAATAAATCTGTTAAGTGTTTTTGTAAAGATTTCTGTTCATTTTTAGGTGTCTGAAAGAAATTAATTTTGATGTCAGATTAAATAAAAGACAATTTTTATTTTGACAGTCCAAGAAGCCAAAGGAGATGGAGTCTGCCCCCTAGTGTAAGCTGTGAAGAACTGCTCTGTGAGTGTGACAGAGAGAGAAAAACATAACGTTGAATGCCTGATTTGACATGGGTGGAATTCTGTCATAAAACTGTGGCTAACTCAGTCAAACAGACATTGTTGTATCAGGATTCATTTAAGGATTTACACAGACTCTTCTTAGTGAGTTCAACTGTTTCTGAAGGAGAAAATGTTAAGCTAAATCATAATAATGATGTGCTACAGCTAGTGCAGTCATTACGCATGGCATGTGTTTGTAAGCCACGCCCCCCCTAGAGTCACTGTTGCTGTTTGTGTGTGTGTAAGAAGCTTTTGGAGCTAGCATGGAACATGAGTTCATTGGCGCAAACCGTGAGAGCTGATATTTTTAGACTCTAGCCATAGATTCTAGCTTAGCTGGACATGCTTGCTAGCAATCTTAAAAGCTATAAATAACTCAAATTAACCAGTTCTACTGATAACAACATAACTTGGCCTCAGTGTTTGTTTAAGGGTTAGCAGAGAAGAGGAGTGTTTGTTTAAGTGTGAGGAGTCCAGCGGGGATGATGATGCCTGAACAGTTTTGCACAGAGAATAACATTCAGGGGTGGCCTTTGGAATTTAAGGGGCCTGTTACAAGAGCTAATGTTCCAATGCTCTTAAGACAACATATAAAAATTTGAGCATTTTAGCGCCTCTGCAGGACGGATGGGTAACAGCCACCCTCTACAAAATGCGGGCGTCAAATGTGACAGGCATTACATGCCACAAGCTTTGTGTGCATGACACATGACACTTTCCAGTTCCTGTTTGTTAATGGTGAACCATTAGCACGCAATACAGAGTCAAGCGGGCAACAAAACCACTCTGAAACATTTATTTCAAACAAGATAAAGGTAAGAGATTAATTATTTGTGAGACAAAAACATTTTGTTCATAATAAAAGCTAGGTTTTATTGGAGTGAAGTATAGAGTGTAATGTTAGTTCTCAACTTCATGTGTGGCATGCAGACAAGACACGAGAGATCAGTCCTCCCACCCGCAATGGAAGAAAGTTGAGGGACAGGAGGAAATTAGATTATAAATGAGGAAAATAACAGCCTTCTTTGCTAAAAGGCTTAGGCCAGAGGAGGAGAAAGAGAGGTGACGGATAAGGCACTTTTAACATATTTACAGGACAGTATGAAGTTTATTAATATTACTCAGTCAATTTCTCCAGTGGTCTTGCACTTCCAGCCTGTCGGAAAGTGACGGTCACACTGAAACCAGAGAAGGGTGACTGAGTATACAAGCAGGGGTCAATCAATCAATCAAATTTATTTTTGTATAGCCCAAAATCACAAATTACAATTCGTCTCAGAGGGCTTCACAAACTGCACAGGTGTGATGTCATCTGTCCTCAGACCCTCTCACCTGGTGAGGAAAAACTTAAAAACCCTGAATCGATGGAAAGAATCAGGAAAAATAAGAAAATTCCAAGAGAACCGCAGAGGAGGGATCACTCTCCTTTTGGATGGACAGACATGCAATAGATGTCACGTACAGAACACAACAACAAAGCAATTACTATCTATACTACGTAATCACTATACACTATATAATCACTGTCACTACAATGTTGCTGCTACATTTTGAATTAGGAGATATAGGCCTAAATGAGAATCAATAGATCCAGAAGGAGGTGAAGTGCATGAGTCCAGGAGCACAGTCTATGGATCAGATGTGTAGTCTATTGATTCAGAAAGTAGTGCAGTCCACAGAGGCGTGTGCAGTCTATGAATCAGGACAGTCTTGGGTGGTCCATACGTGGAACTCAGGCCATAAGATCTCTTATTCTCTATGGAAAATGGCGACAGGTAACCCCAAACCAGGATCCTGAGCTGGACGGTCATCTCTCAACCAGACAAGCCACGTCCTCGACCAGCCGGACCCACATGGGCTCAGGGGAAGGGGAGGGGAACAAGAAAGTATGGAGTTAGTGATATGCAGTTACTGGGACAGCAGTTAGAGAAGGAAGACAGAAATAGAGGAGCTCAGTACATCATGGGAAATCCCTTTGCAGTCTGAGCCTATAATAGCATAACCATGGGCCGGCCTGTGCCAGCCTTAACTATAAGCTTTATCAAAAAGGAAGGTTTAAGCCTACTCTTAAACATAGAGAGGATATCTGCTTCCCGGACCTGAAATGGGAGCTGGTTTCAGGGAAGAGGGGCCTGATAAGTGAAGGTATTTTGGAGATCCTAGGAACTACAGGTAAGCCTGCATTTTGGGAGTGCAGCAATCTAGTTGGGTAATAAGGTACAATAAGCTCTTTATGATATGAAGGTGCCTCTCCATTTAAGGCTTCGTAGGTGAGGAGAAGGACTTTAAACTCTATTCTAGATTTCACAGGGAGCCAATGTACAGAAGCTAAAACAGGAGATATATGATCTGTTTTCCTTTTTCCAGTCAGAACACGAGCAGCAGCATTCTGAATCAGCTGGAGAATCTTTAGAGACTTCTTAGTGTAGCCTGATAATAAGGAGTTACAATAATCCAGCCTAGAGGTAGTAAATGCATGGACCAACTTCTCTGCATCTTTGTGAGAAAGAATAGACCTAATTTTTGCAATATTACATAAGTGGAAGAAAGCAGCCCTCGAAATTTGTTTAATGTGGGAGTCGAAAAACAGATCCTGATCAAAGATAATTCCTAGATTCCTTATAGTGGTGCTGGAGGCTAATGCAAGGTCATCCAGTCTAATTATATTATTAGATAAAGTATTTCTGAGATGTTTAGCACCCAGCACGATAACTTTTTAGCAACAGAAATTTACAGGACATCCAGGTTTTTATGTCTCAAGACAGGCCTGAAGGTTACTCAACCTATTGGTATCGCCAGGCTTCAAGAATAAATATAATTGGTTGTCATCTGCATAACAGTGAAAATTAATATTGTGTTTTCTGCTTATATTACCAAAAGGAAGGATGTACAGGGTGAACAAAATTGGTCCAAGTACAGATCCCTGTGGAACTCTGTAGCTAACTTTGGTGTATATGGAGGGCTCACCATATACAAAATGAGATCTGACAAATATGATTTAAACCATTTTAAAGCAGTTCCTTTAATTCCAACTAAATTGTCCAATCTTTGTA
>JAQFJA010066917.1:0-13888 GCA_029874485.1 Naso brachycentron
AAGTGAAGTAGAAACTGGCTCTGGATCAGCAGAAAGAATTCAAACTGGCCTGTGAAGTGACACATGAAATCCAAGTTGGGAAGTAGGAGGAGGTAGAGCACAGCGTCTAAACAGTCAGAATATATGAACATAGAATACAGAATATCTAAAAGCTGATTTCAGTCATGTCTACTTATGATTATTTCATTATTATTTTATTTGTACAAGCAGAATAAAAACAGCAGAACAGCAACAAAATATAAGCTAACTGTGCAGGTGAGATATAGAAAACCCGACAGGCTTATAACAGAATCTCACCTCAAAATAGATTACAATTTGTTGACTGGCCTACCCAATTTGGATGATGCTTTGTGACTTGAAGTAGAAGTCTGTAGTTTAATTTGGTTATTGCGGCTGTGTGTGTGTGTTTGTGTGTGCGCCCGCGCGCGCGCCGTCTGGTCTCATGAGGAGTCGAGGTTCGGGGTTTTTTTTCTCGTGCTGTTTGAGATGTTCTATTAAGTTTGAAAAATTTAGAATGTCAAGAGTCAAAGAGAAGTGTAAATGTTTATGCTTAAGATCATTGCAAATAAATTCGTCTACAAATTGAGAGGATTTGTTTTTTTCTTTTCAAAGGGGAACACAACATCAGAGGAGGGATCGATATGGGTGTGAAACAATCAGTTAAGATTTAAGTGGTAGTTGTTTCCTCTATAATTCTTATAATGGCCTGTTTAGATGTTCTCATTGAACTGGACATGCTTGGCTGGCACTTGATGAGGAATTTGGATGAGGGGACCAAGCAATAGTAGCAACATAAAGCCGACTAGGTGTAGTCTGCAAGTCCCCAGACTTCCTAAACAGACTGTGACTCAGAACAGAGGGATTCTCTTCTTTGTGGATGTGTGCATGGGGGACTTTGGTCAGAGACCTCCTAGTGTGCCAAATTGCCCACAGTTGAAGCACAGGACAAAGCACTAACTGAAGACAGGCATCTGGACATTCATATAATTCTTATGGAGGCCTGTCAAAGCCTGACAAAAACAAGAATTTCCTCCTCCAGGACATTACTGTGCTATATTTGTTAATTTCTAAGTCACATTGTTACTAAAATGATCAAAAACGTTTTTGTAATCCCAGTCTCTGGTGAATAGAGAGAATGTTTTCACAAACTGTTAAACTAATGTAAGATAACAACAATGTTTTCACAAATTATAAAAGTAATGTGAGATCATAAGCAGCTGCAGTTTTTATATCTTTAGTCTAAGAAGGATATAAAGGATAGGGGAAGTTTTTGTCATGTCTTGCCATGTATTGGGTTTTTTTTCTAGATTTGTTCATCATTTCCTGTTTTATTTTCATTTATTTAATTATTTTTATTTATTTATGAATAACTCTCCTCTTATTTCAGATTACCTCCTGTCAAGTTTCGTGCCCTTGTAATTGCCTGCCTCACCCTAATGTGTTGCACCCGTGTTTCACTGTCTTCCCCCTCCTAGTGTATTTAGTCCGTGTGCTTCCTGCTCTCTGTGCCAGTTTATCTTGTCCAAGCCACCAATGTTCCAGCCTTAGTATTCCCGTGTGTAAGTTTTCTTGTGCTTTTTGACTTTTAATTCCAATTTTTGACTTTTCCTCTGCCTTGCCCTTTTTGCCCAGTTGCCTTCATTGACGGGCTATCTGCGTACCGAATCTGCCTGTAAAGACTCTGTTTTTTGGAAGAATGTCTTCTGTGAGTCATGCATTTCCACTCCTTGAGTGTGTGTGTGTCAGAAGCTGCTTCCCAGTTGACTAGTAACCCTCCTTCTCCTACTCCAGTGACTGGGGTGACTCCTTTGCTACTCTCCCGTTATACCGACCAGAGCACTTTTGAACAATGAACAATTGTTGAGCCTTTTTGGTGCAGTGCATGCTACATTTTGAGCTGCAGCCTGCAGCTTTTCCCAGCGACAGCTTCAAGATGGCTTACATCATCTTTCATCTCTCTGGGCGTGCAGAGGCATGGGGTTCAGCAGAGTGGGCTCGTGACTCTCCCATATGTCATGGGGGAGGGGGGGTAATTCAACCGTTGATTTGATTATAACTAACCTCAGTAGCTTCTGTGAGCTCCCCTCCAGTCTGCCTCCACATGGCTCCAGCGACCATCCATGTCTGATTTTCTCCGTAAAAAGAACATTAAATGGTAAGTGGGAAGATTGAAAGGGGTTGAAAGACAGGAGGCTCTGGCTTGGTGCTTGGCAAGTACAGACTGGACACCTGTCTATGAGGTAGAGAACACTGACGCCAAGGTGGAAATATATACCATACAAACTGCCCTAGATGTCTGTATGCCTCTAAAGAGGAGGAAGACAAGTTCACATGACAAGCCATGGATGACAGGGAAATCAAAATTACCATCAGCAAAAGCTAAATAGCCTTCAACAGATGGGGTAAGACACTGAAATGGAGGAAGATAAATAAAGAGCAAAGACTCATAATGGCTGCAAAGAAAAGTTACTACAAAACTGAAATTCAGTCTGAAAAAAGAAAATCCAAAGGAGTGGTGGGGCTTAAGCCCGGGAAGGAAAAAAAAGCGCAGAAAAAAACAGCTTGAAGATGTGGAGGAAGACAAAGTAGCTGATGTTCTCAGTAATTGTTTAATATTTAATGTTCCATGAACTTTCCCTTTGCCGCCACCTACTGGAGAGATCAACCTGTGCAGAATAGGCATCATAAAGCAAGCCCTCGCAGGGCTTAACCCACGGAAGGCCTGAGGGCCTGATGGCTTGCCACCATGGCTGCTGAAGGACCACGCTGAGGATTTGGGCCCTATCCTCACTCACATTGTCAACTGCTCATACATGCATGGGATAGTTCCAGCTACATGGAAGACATCAAATACCCCCATACCCAAAATCCCAAACCCTAGCACCACCAGTGAGTGGAGGCCCATTTCACTGATATCATGCCTGGGGAAAAATACAGGAAAAATTTTTCATTAAAAAGCTAATGCCAACAGTGATGTCGGAATGTAAAAACCAACACAAGTCCAGTACTACAACGGCCCTTGTTAAGCCACTCATTCCTGGTTAGCGACTACAGATGCAAAACAGCCAGTTATGGTGAGGGTGCTGCTGGTGGACATGTCCAAAGCTTTCGTGGAGTGGACCACGCCCTGCTGCTGCAACATCTGACTAACAACATGAAGCTTTGTTCCACACTTATAGCCTGAATACACAGTTATATGGATGGATGAATGCAGAGGGTGATGGCTAATGGCACTTACAGAGAAAAAAAGGTGCACAGCTTTCATCATGCAACCTGATGAAAGCATCACACTGAAACGTTGTCGTTATGTTGTGATGAGCTGCTTGGCTGATTAAAAGGAATTGAAAGGACATTTTTAGAGTGCTGGCCGTCGTCTTTTTTTCTCTGTTGATGTTTGGACCATGCACTTAGGGATATCGTTTGTGAGTGTCTAACTTTTCTATCCAACCATTCTTTAATGGGACTTATAGCCCATGGATAGAGGTGATGTCAGGGATCCCCTAAGGAGGCGTTGTCTCACCATATCTCTTCCTCTTGCACATGTCCGCTTGAAGAACTGTCCTAGACGACACACTGGACATTGGATACACAGATGACACTGGACTGTCCTGGGGCATCCCCTGAACTAATATTCAGAGTGACATCACCATGGCAATGGAGGCCCAGCAGCTGGACAAATGGGCTGCATCAAATAACATGCTGCTCAATGTGGAAAAGTCAGTGAAACTGAGAATTTGCTTCTCTAGAAACCCACCACAACCTGCTCCTTTGTTTCTTGGAGGCAAAGAAGTCCTGGTTGTGACTACCACCAAGTATCTGGGTTTCTGCTACGCAACAGAAACCATCTTACAGACTTTCAGTGCAGAAAAAACAGACTGAAGTCAGCAACGCTGTCCCTTCCCTGCTCGGTGCCTTCCAACATGGCCTAGCTGACACTATTAAGGACCAGCTAGTGTCCCTGGAACATCCTGCCAACATGGATTCCTTCAGGCTTGGCTCGGCTTGGCTGTCAAGATTGACAACCGCCTGAGAGAACAAAAGAGAGAGGGAGTGCAGCTGCGCATCTCCCCCTTCTTTCCGTGGGGGCTTAATTAGGGTAACAGGCTTCCTTCCCGACACTCCCCTCCTCGTCAATCATCTTCTTCAGTGAAAGCAACACCTTCTGGTTGACAGATGGAAATTATGCAGCTGGGGCGCACCAGATTATCACCAGAAGAACCTGCAGGAGGGAAAGTAAATTTATTGTGGTCGACTGGATCATTTCCTGAGTTCATGTCCATTAAAAGACCAGGCTCACCAGTGAAGAGGAGGGCGCTGGTGAGCCGTACAACCTCTCTTAGCTATAAGTCTCACTCTGTAACTGACATTGAGTAAGTTTCCCCTGTGCTCTCTGAGAGACTCAAAGTATTGATAGATTCAGGGGCTGATGAAAGTTTTATGGACTGGAAACTTGCTAAAAAACTGAAACTAACTGTGTTTCCTCTTCTGGAACCCCTAGAAGCCAGTGCTTTGGATGGGAGATTATTATACTGAGTCACTCACCACACCAAGCCCCTTAAAGTCATTATGACTAAAGGACATACTGAACAGCTAAGTTTTCACCTTTTCAGTTCTCCATTATGCCAGCTTATTCTGGGGCTCCCTTGTTTATGCCAGTACAACCCCAAAATCAATTAGTCCACTGGGGAGATTGTGGGTTTGGGAGAGGGGTGCCTTGTAGATTGTCTCTCTTCTCTCCATTCTGAAGCTCTTCAGCCCAGTTCAACCCAGCTAGTTCAGAGACCCACTGCATTTTGCCATCTCTCTCTGAGAGCACAGGGGTCCCAGAATCCCTGGTAGAGCACACTAACCCTGACTACCCCGATCTAACTAAAGTTCCTCAGTGTTATCATGACCTCAAGGAGGTCTTTAAGTCCTGCGCCACCTCACTTCCTCTTCACAGAGAGTATGACTGTGCCATTGACTGTTACCAAGAACTTCTCCCCCAAAGGTTGTCTGGACTCTGTGTCTGCCCCTGAAGGTAAAGCCATGGACAAGTACATCTCTGATCCTCTAGAGGCTGGGATTATTTGGCCCTCTTCCTCTCCAGCTGGAGCTGGATTCTTCTTTGTCGAAAAGAGAGACAAGTCCCCGCAGCCTTGCATTGACTATCGTACCTGAATGACATCACCATGAAAAACAGGTACCCCCTCCCTCTTATCTCTTCTGTGTTTGACTCTTGCAAAGAGCTAAGTTTTTTACCACAATAGATCTTAGAAATGCCTGTCATTTGTTAAGGATAAGGGAGGGGGATGAATGGAAGACAGCCTTCAATACTCCCTGTGGAAACTATGGACACTAGTTAGTAATGCCATTTGGATTAACTAATGCCCCTGCTGTTTTCCAGGCCATGGTCAATGATGTTCTAGGAGAAATGTTAAATGACTTTGTCTTTGTGTATTTAGATGATATCTTGATTTTCTCCCCTGACCCTGAGACTCATGTCCAACATGTTCGTCAAGTCCTGCAGAGACTTGGGTAATCAGCTCTTCGTAACAGCTGAGAAGTGTGAGTTTCATGTCACCTCCATCTCCTTTCTGGGACTCACTGTCTCACAAGATCATATCCAGGTGGATCCCTCAAAGGTTGGAGTGGATCCCTCAAAGGTTGGAATGGTTTAGATTGGCCCACTTCCCCCTGCAGGAAGCAGTTGCAACACTTCCACAGGTTTTCAAGCTTCTATAGACGCTTCATCTGAAATTTCAGGACCATTGCAGTGCCACTACATGCTCTAACCTCACCTAATGTCAAGTTTCAGTGGACTCCCCAGGCAGAAGAGTCTTCAGAAACTGAAGAACCACTTGACCACAACTCCTATCCTCACCCCTCCTGACCCTCACCTTCAGTTTGTAGTTGAGGTAGATGCCTCTGAGGTGGGAGTGGAAGCTGTCCTGTCTCAACGGTCCCCAGTGATCAACAAGCTCCACCCATGTGCCTTTCTCTCCAGGAAACTGTGCAAAAGACAACTCTCAGGATCCCAAGGCCCACCGGTGGGCCCGAAATACCACTTTTTTTTTTTTGACTACGGTGCCAAATACTTACTCAGAGAGCCTGAAGACCTGTGTGAAGGGCTTACTTTACCCTATCTACATGTATGACAGGTCATGTGCAAAAGAGAGAGGAGAAGAGCAGAGAGAAGACGAAAGGCGACTCTTAAGAGCTAAGTTACTCAACCAGCTAGCCACCCAACGAGCTGAAAAAATTGCTCAGAAACATTAAACAATGGAGTCATGGTTGTCCTGAATCCATAGAGGCACAGGACTTCATATTGCAGTGAAAAATGAGACCACAGTGAGTAAAAATGTGACAGAAGCAAAAAACGTCCAGAAACTGCTTGCAGTTCAGAGGGTTTGTGAATATATAAATAGTTCAATGTATATAATATGTAGAGCCACCACATTTTTTTCTACATTCCTCAGACTTAAGGGTACCTGAAAACATGTTGTATACACTAATTCCTTGTTTCTTCAATTATTCTAAATGAGAAAATCAGAGAAATTCAAATATGCTTTTCTTTATTTAATGATTTATGGCATACTGCACAGAAGACATTATTGAGTTACATTAAAAGCATTTCACTGGCAAAATGTGAGTTAACTTTTATTTTGAAGTGACCATTAGGCTGGTTACAGGAAATACAATATGTACAGTTTGTAGAACAAAACAGCGGTCATTTTCAGCACTTGTTGACACCACGTCAATTTTAAATGTCTGGAAGTAGTTTTATACCATCTGTGAAAGTAAAGGACCAAGAACGGACCTGTTGAACGAATTGCTGCAAGTGGCAGGTAACAATGTTCTTCTTCTCTTCAGTCAAGTTTTCAACTTCTTTGTTGGCATTCGAAATATTATGAAGTAGGTGCTTTTGCATTTTTCTTTGACCACTAATCCTCCGCATCCTCCAACTGGTCAACTCTCCTCATTCTCGTCATATTATCACTGAAATGTCATTGTATCTCCAGCATCTCTATGCAGCCTCTTAGTTGCTGATCTCGCGACTGCTGTTGTACGGATCCTAGAGTGAGATCCGTCCGTCCCATGGTTATTAATTTTATGAAGGCAAAATGATGGTGGAGCGCCAGTGGGCAAGTAACATAATGTTAATCAATGTATGCTGTACCAGCGTGTAAAATCGGGAACACAGTTACTGTGGCAAGCCTTCAACCAGGTTACATTGTCATCTCGTGTCTGCTATGAGCTGCCTGTTACACACTCTCACACTGTCTAGAGTCTGTTAGCAGCATAAATCTAAAGCAGAAATATATTCAAACTGTGAACTTTGTTTTTTAATTGTATGTGATAAAATGTAAATGTTTAGGTTCAAAACCAACCTACATGACAACAGAAACTAAAAAAAAAGAACTGTGAACTTACATATTTATCACAAGTTATGTCATCGCAATATTGAATGCTATTATTGCATATTGCAGACTTTATTGTGCAGCCCTAGAGCCTACTGAGAGTCCCTCTCCATGGCTTCTCCGATGTCCTCCCACACTTGCTGCTTTGCCTCAGTTGACGGCAGAAGCTCCCATCCTCTAAGCCCATCAGTGCCTTGCAACTGCCTTCAGAGTCCTCCAGGATAACATATCCAGGAAGGACTCCTTCTTCCGTCAAATGGCTTCCCAGGCCACCGGTGTCCAACACAATGTTTGAGGCACTTATGACCCTGAGGCCACAGCTCTCTGCTGCAGCTTCAGCAATGGAAGATCTGAACATCGACCACTCTGGTTCTATGCCCCCAACCTCCACAGGGATGCCAGAGAAGCTCCACCAGAGGTGGGAGTTGAAGGCCTCCTGGACAGGAGCTTCCTTCAGACATTCCAAGTTCACCCTCATTACACGTTTGAGTTTACCAGGCCTGTCCAGAGGCTTCCCCCATCATCTGACCCAACTCAGATGTCATCTTCATCTAAGTGTTCCCAAACATGTGGCTTGAATCAGATGATACGATAACAAAATTGATCATCGACCTTTTGGCCTAAGGTGCTCTGGTACCAGGTACACTTATGAGCATCCTTATGTTCAAACATTGTGTTTGCTATGGACAATTTATTACTACCACAGAAGTCCAACAACAAAACATCACTTGGGTTCAGATCTCTCAATCATGTTCCTCCAAGTGTCTCCATCATTGCCCATGTGCATGTTGAAATTTCCCAGTATGATGATGGAGTCCTTAACAGGAGCCCCATGCAGGACTCCATTCAGTTTTCCCCTATAACCCTAAGGCGTAGGGAGGCAACCCTCTCGTCCACTGCGGGAAACTCCAACATAGTAGTGCCTCATACCTTGGGCAATTCCGGAGAAGGACAGAGTCCAACCCTTATCCAGGAGTTTGGTTCCAGTGCAAATGCTGTGCATGAAAGTGAGTTCTACCTCCTGCACAAACTCCGGCTCCTTCCCCTCCAGTGAGGTGACGTTCCATATCCCTGAAGACAGCCTCTGCCAACTGGGTCCAGTCTATCGACACTCTCCACCTTCGCTGCCACCTTTCTGGCAGCATACCCAACCCCTGTGGTTCTTTCCATGGGTGATGGGTCTGCAGGGTGGAGAAGTGGCCAACTTCTTCAAAATGTGTCAAGCCAGGCTCCGTGGCAAACCAGCCACCAGGTGCACTTATCAGCCCTCCTTCTGGACTTGGCTCCAGATGAGGGCCCCAAGCTTCCTCTGGACAGGGTCACCCTACTTCTGCCTTGATTTTCACGGGGTCTTTTGAACTATTCTTAGTCTGACCTGGTCTGGCTATTTCAAATTTTTAGACAGTTATTTGTGCATTTATATAACCTTCACATATATAACTTCATCAGTTCTGAATTGTGACCCTAAGAGCTTAAAATATTGCTCATTTTATTTTATTACTGTCTGTCCCATAATAATACATTGCATATGTACATTGTGAAGACATAGTCACAGCGTATTATATGGAAGTCATAATTCTGAGAAAAGCCAGAATTATTACCATGTTTTAAATAGGTGATAGAACTCCCCCTCAAATTCCATCCTAATTTCCATCATTGAAATATTTAAAACATTTAAACAAATACATGAGAAAATACACAGTGATGTAGAAGATGTACAAATGTTCAAAATAGCCAAGCTTTTAATAATACATTCAAAATAAACAACAACAACAACAAAAACAACAACAACAACAATGACAACGACGACAACAAGAAACTAAAATAAATGATTTTTAAAAAAGTTTTCTCATCATTCACTGCAGGAGTTGTGAAAAACAGTGGACATAACAAAAACAGCAGAAATGTAAATGAAAGCAAATGGAATGTAGCCTAATAAAACCAAAATCATATGAGATTTAATCTTGGAAAGTTGAGAGATTGCATGAAATGAGAAGAGATAAAAAAAGGGGAGTAACAGCAACAACTGCCCTGAGTAGTACTCAGACTGGAATGTGTTATGGTTCAAAGAAAGAACTTATTTCTTTTTTCACTATTTTATGCAAATCTGGCTTCTGTGAACTGTAGAAACCACTAAACGTTATTAGAGGTTACTGTGTCGGGGACTTAGTTTAAAAGCAGCTAAGACCCTTATGGCAACAAAGGTTTCAGTATTGGTATAGTACAGTATTGGAGCCATTTCTAGATCAAATACAGCGAGGCTGGCTGAATTTTGTTTCTGAAAAATCCTGCCTTCAAGGTGTGAACACGGTTTCTGTGTTTTTCACTGTGCAATTTTTTTGACAAATTTTCAGTTGAGTAGTAAATTCGCTAGCAAGCACACACGACACGACAAAAATGAAAAATGGGAATGGTTAGTATTGAAGTGCATTATTGCCACTTTTGGCCAACCATTTCCCACCTAAGAGCTAAAAATATCTTGGACCATGTAATTAATGAATTAAATAGCATTTCATCATGTACTATGTAACCCTGATTTTAAGCAATCAATTTCAAAACACATCTGTTTCTTGTAATTAGGATGTAATGAGATGTAAACAAACAAACAAACAAAAAGACCATTTAGGATATGCAAAGAAGTTTCCATGAGAATGCTTCAGTGAAAAAGTGATGTATAATCAGTTTTACCAGTTTGCTTTGACTTTCATCTGAACAGAACCTTTTATAGTTATCAGGAATAAAACCTTACATCTATCCTGCATAATATGAAATCTAGAAAACTGTCCAAAAGGAGCATCACTGATGAAACTGGCAAGACTTTTAATAACATTAAGTGCGAAGGGAGTACATCACCGTCACAGCAAAGCAGTTGCCATCCACACAAACAGACTGAGAGAATAAAGCCTTATTTTTAAAGCCTAATGTGCACATTGCAGGAAAACACTTAGCCAACATTAACTGACACAAAAACAAACAAACAAAAAAACCTCTTGATGATGGTGAAAAAAATGTTGATGTGTTGGTGTTTCTCTCTAGCCTATTGACTAAACCAGAAAAAACACTGTACATACTCTGGCTCTAACTTAGCAGCATCAGGCATAAATAAATCAGGCCACATTTGGGGAAATGCAGCGCCACAGAAATACTCTTCCACTGTATTCAGCTGGCAGGAGTACCTGTGTAAAATTTTAAAGTTTCTGAGAAAAAATGTTTTTCACATGGTTATTTACTATCATGTCCTTTACTTTTGATGTTAGTATGCTCAGCTCACTGTTCAGTAAAGTCAGCCAGATCAGATGCTTTTAATGGCACACTACTGCTACTGGTTAGATTGGTACTTTATTGGAGAGCTACATTTGACAGATTACGCAAATGCTGTACATGCACTGCCACTTGCCTGTTTGCAGTTTTGGCCATCTTCTTAGTTTTTATGGTTACAAAAAACATTAAGTAAAAGTAAAGCACAGCGTGCCAGACTTTCTCAGACAAAGGGTTTTTTTGAGGGAGGCAATGGACAGAGGCTGTTGCATTCAGGCAGAAAGATGATTTAAACAAAAACAAAAAAACAAATTAAAAAAAGCAGATTATCAAATTTATCCAAATTATTTAAACTACTTTCTTTGAGATCAAGTTCAAAGTCAAAAGTGTCCTTACTGCATTGCTTAAAAAGTTCTGGAGACTTTTTCCCTCTTAAATGCGCTGTGAAAGCACATGAAGTTAAGACAGAAATCCTGTCTGTCAATAATGCCTCAATGCACATAAAAACAAAAAAGGCTTGTGTACTTCAACTGGTGTGATCAGCTGGCTGCTTGCGTTTGCTTGTGCTTTGGTTTATCTGTAGCCAAAAGGCAACAGTGATGCCAGTGTTCACACACACCTAACGCTTCCACATCATTGCAGCAAGGTGAAAAGTTTGACAACTCGACTAACTTTGTGCTGGTAGTGAAAATACTTGACAGAGGTTGAAATGGCAACACATCTAAAAGAATGAAATGGACTGGCCAATACATGTGTAATGTATATCACACCAATATCATGTATCATTATATTATTAACAGTGCTGCACTTTAATGCATTGCATCAGACAAAAATATAAATTGTGCAAAACAAAAAAACTAATTGTTAGTTTTTCATAAAACATTTTGAGAAATGAAAACAATACAATCATATACTCAGGAAACAACACAACTGAAAGTGTTTTTTTTTTCTATTTTCCAATAATAATAGTCCTAGAGAGTTGTTCTTGATCATTAAACAGCCAGAAGCAACTTAGAAACTCACTTTTTATGGTCTCTTAGTGTTGAAAAAGTCATTAGTCCTTTTGTAGAAAATAACAGCCACAACTCATAGTATTCACAAATACGCTTTGTGTCCTTGAAACAAGTGAGACCTTTTATTTGAAATTCTCAATTGAATGTGGGAAGTAGTGCATTAAGCTAAATGGGACTTTAAAAAAATGTTCCTATTCTTTGTGAGCACATTTTTTCTGCAAAGGGAGAATAACTAGTAACAGTAATAGACAGATTTTGTAATTTTTCAGTCAGAGATGGAAAAAAAAAAAGAAAACAAAAACTGACTAGGCTGTCATTTGAGTTTTTCATCACCTAACAAACATCCCGATTGGGTGCGCCACCCTGAAAACAATTTCAGCTGGACTTACCAGCAATGTGGAGGGGTTTCTGTATTTGGCCAATGGAGAAGCTTGTTTTCAAGGGCCACTCATTTATTTACTACAAACAGTAGTTACATACGTGAACTCTGTTAATGCTGCTTGACATTTGGCAAAATGGAACAAGGCAAACTCACATTCAAACAAATCAAACAAAAAAGCAATAAAAGTATTGAGTGGAACAGTTACAACAGACAAATCAGTGACTGCTTTCGAGTAGGTTGTATGAACTGTTGGGTCAGTTTAGTACATTCCTACTTCTCTCTGAACTGTCAAACTACAGCACTGGATCTCCTTGTGAATTAACAGCACCACCATAAATGATACCATTCAGTCGAACTTCTATTTTTAGTCTTTGAATCAAGTGCAAAAACAATCTCTACGGGATGTGTATAGCCCCTTCCTTCCTCCCTCAAACCCCAGAGTCTGTGTACATGCCGTTGATCAGGTAGTCCACCTGAGTGTAGTCCTTTCTCCTGTAACTTTCATAGGCCTGTACGACAAACACAGCCACTGTGACTAAGAAGAAGAGCAAGCCAAAGAGCAGGATGGCCAGTAGAGATGCTGAATCCACCAGCTGTCTGGTCAGAGCAGCCCTTGTTGCTGAGGCATCCAGCTTATCCTGATTTGCCGGGGTTTTGGTACTGCTAACAGTTATGGTAGCAGGCTGTGTGGAAAAAGGAGTGGCAAGAACTGATGGCAACCCAGTAGTTGAGGCATTTGGCTGTGTTGTTGCAGCCGATGATGAAGGAGGTGACTTCTTTATACTATTGGTTATAGTGACAGTGATGGTTGTGGTAATACCTGTGACCGTTGCCTTTACAGTTGTTACAGGGTGCGGTGCTGTTGCAGCTGCTGTAAATATTGTAGACGTTGTTGTTGTAGCAGTAGACATTGGTGGTAGTGTGGTTGTAGAGGTCATCAGTACAGGGATTGTCTGCACATTTGTTACTGTCCTTGTAGTTGTGGCTGTAATAGTACCAGTGCTGTTAATAGATCCAATATGAGCAGGTGGTGTGGTCGAACCTGCAGTGGTAGAGGGAAGAATGGCTGCTGACTGATTCTTTGTCTCTGGAGATATTGGCTGTTCATTGAATGGTGAAACTATTGATGAATGGTTGTTCAGGGCTAACAATGGTTCAGTGTCATTTAATTTGTGGCTGACTGAGTTTAAATCCTTCTGTTGAGGTGAAATTGCCCCTTCAGCGGAACTGGCCTCTGACAAATTCTTTAGCGTTGCTTTGTCACCGACATCACCACCGGCACCTGGACAAAAATCCATAAATTAATTAATTCTAAAACATATTAAAACATAACATAAAACACACATATCTAAGACATTTTCAAGCATACTTTTAGGCCATAAATCTTACCTCTAAATTTAACTATTCAACAAAATAAATTGACAAACAGCACATTGACGCACAGCTTTAAAACCGGTAGCACGCATAATAAAGCCACCAATCTGCACTGACTGAATACAGACAAAGTCGGCACATGGAGGAGCTTATGGTGGTTGAACAAATCAAACCCCAGACTGTCACACAGGATATCAAGGTACAAATTCCATGTTAAACTAGAACCAACAACATTTTTTACGTTATTAAAATAACTCATTAAGTGGAGTTTTGAGTTGCATTTTAGTTAAAGTTAGGCACCAACACTACTTGATTAGGTTCTTGAAACAACACCCTGGGTTTAAAAAGAATTCCGGCAAAGAACCCAGGTGCAATTAGAAAACGTGACCAGTGACTTAAAAATAAATAAACAAAAAAATATAGTATCTGTGTTCAGCCTTACTTCATACCAACACATTTAT